>VZRQ01007577.1:100931-269847 GCA_013397975.1 Machaerirhynchus nigripectus | reverse complement strand
GGCGGCAGCGGCGGGTAGGGGGCGATCAGGCGGGGCCCCGCCGCGCCGCCTCCGCCGGCGGGAGAAGCGGGAGCACACGGCGACCCGGGAGCGCTCAGGCAGTCCGGGGGGCCGCATTCGGCGAGCCGAGGGCACTTGGCGGCCGGCGCTTCCTCGGCGGGGCCGTCGTGCAGGGGCTGGAGGCGCTTGGCCGGCGCGCTGCGGNGCCGAGTCCGCGCTAAAGTAGTTGGAGGCTTTTAAAAAAAAAAATTAAAAAAAAAAAAAGGGTGATTCTCCTCCTCCTCCCGGCCCTGACGCACGGGGAAATGGGAGGAGGGAGGCTGGGACACGCCTGCTCCGCTCCACCCCGCTGCTCTCCGCGCCCCGGCCCTGTCGCGCAGCCGGGCGGGGCGGTGGGGGAGCCGCCGCGGGACTCGCTGGTGCCGGGAGAGGCGGCGGAGACCCCCTTCGACCTTAAATAATTGTGGCGAGAAAGCGAAGCCACCTTCCTTTCCACGATCTTCTCGTCCATACAATTGCAGGTTCCCAGCCCCGGTTCCTGCCTTTCACTCATCACTAAACAACCATCCGTCAACCCAAGGTTTGCATCACGACGCGGTTGTGTGAGCATAAGCGTTTGCTCATAAGTGTAGACGTAACGTGCACCATCAGAAATACTTGGCACTGGGTGTTTCCCATGTTAAAACTATCTGCTGTCCGAAAAAGGAATAGCTCGGAGAGCCAGGCAGCAGCCAGCAGCTGAAGTGACCTGTGAGGAGCAAACTGAGAGAAGCTCCACAAGGCTCAAAAGTGTGGGTTTAAAGTCGTAAATAGACTTGCAGCCGGGACTCGCAGTAAATGGAAGAAAAAATGAGACAAAACCAGACAACAAATCATCCCTGGAAAAAAAGCAGACAGCTGTAGTTTTGACAAGAGTGCTTCCAAAGGAAACTCTCCAGTTTTCTGTTTACATATATGCAAATTTTCTGTAATTCATTGCTGAGGCTTCCCTAATATTAACACGGGGACCTTGCGTTTGTTATTCAGTCTGATCAATTCCTATTCCGTTTTGGTTTCCCCAACCCAGGTCTGTACAAGCAGCAGAGAGGGCCGAGGACGGGCCCCCTCAGCTCTGAAGCCCGTGATGCCACACGTGCAGGTATTTGCTCAGATTCCTGATAGATAACTGCACAGCAAACCGTGCATGCCTTCAGCTACTTCTAGTGTATTTTAAGAAACACATGAAACTCTTGTGCGGGATGACTCATAGCATAGCAGTCCCATTAATGCATTTAAACATAAAACACATATGCCATAAAGGGATATCCCAGGGCCTGAATTTCTTTCTTTATTTTTTTTTTCCCAGAAATACAATTCCGTTAATGTCTCCAGATTGTTTCTGAGTGATTCACCACAACTCTCAAAGCACGCTCTTTTATTTGGTTCCTCTTATAGGTAAAACACACGCAAGTATCCATCAGACCTTTTGTTTTACTTTTTCCTTCCTGGAAGTTTAATGATTGGAATGCTGCTGCTGGGTGAATTTAGCTGGTAGGATGCTGCATGCGTGGGCTGCTGAGATAGCACAAGGTGTGTGTGGGGGGGTGTCAGTACCTTTGGGGACAGGGGAAGGGTGCAGACACACCAAAATAGCAATGGACCTGCATAAAGGTACTCATGGGCATTATTAGCGTGTACCAATGTCTCCTGTAGCTCTCTCAGAACTGAGATGCAGTGTGAGCAGGAATGAAGGTGTCAGTGTCCTCACCCTCCTGAAGATCCCCCTCTGTCAGCTTCTGTGTCAGATCACTGTCCCTGCTGAGAAGGGCCATACTGAGGATCTATTGCACACATTGCTGGAAGCTGCGTCCTTCATCTGCCTAGCCTCCCATCCATTTATAACCTCTTAGGTCCAGGCCATGGGGACACATGAGCACAGTGAGCACAGTGCTTGGTTCAAGCTATTGGCAGCCAAACGGGGGATGGCACCCACTGGTCCTGAAGAAGGGAAAAAAGCACCTCTCGTCATCCTGGCTCCTCCAAAAAACACCTGACGTGTGAGAGGAGAGTAGAGCTCCACACAGCATTGCACCCCACAGTCCTGCCACATTCTCCTGGTGCCTGGGCAGCCTTTTCTCACAGGGATTCCAGCAATTTCATGCTCTGTGTGGGTGTCTCTGCTAGCTGGAGCACAGAAACTGGGCATGCAGTCCCCAAAGGCCAGGAAAAGATACCCCCTGGAGCATTTATCCCAGAAGTGCTGGTGGGTGCCCTCTTCTAATTGACTGTATAGACTAAACTACAGTTGTCTGTCTACTGTGACTGAGACAAACCAAAGCTTAAATCCCCCAGGTCTTTGCAAAATGGGTGCAGTTCTTGACAGAAGAAAACCTTTATTGCTTCTTTAATATGCCTGGCATGCTGTCAGGTACTCAAAGAATTAATGTCATGATTAAACATACAGTAACAATTACTACTTAAATTAGTGTTATGTTTTGGGTACAGAACATAAGAAAAGGTCCACACCCAGACTCCCCTCCATCCCCACCAAATTCATTTCAAGATGCAGAGCAGAGAAGTGATTCCCACTTTGGCTTTTCTGGTTTTTCTAATTTTGGCCAATCCCCGGAGGGGAAAAAAAAAAAAAAAAAAAAAAAGGATGCCAAGGATGGTGTCTGATGATCTGCATGGCATGCTCTTTCTCAAAGGGCTGAAACCTGTCCTTACCCATCTCTGCCAGTGCTTGCATGCAAGCCTGGTTTGCTTAGGAACCAGTAATAGAACAGGAGGAATTCCAAGAAGAGGTTTGTGAAGAACTGTTGCAACATTTCAGTATCAGAAGATTTTTGCAGAATACGGGGCTACCACACTTGCCATAGCAGCCTTGTGTTTGTTGCAGGTCACGCCACTGGCTTTTAAGCATCCAGGCTTATCTCCTGCCTTAGTCTCTTTCTGAAATCAAAAGCTATCTTTTGGGGTCTTCCTTCTATTCCGTGCACAAGCCATCATCATTCTATCTCCCCCTTCCCAAAAAAAGACTTTTCAGGGTCTACCTGCTTAGCATATGTGATGAATACTATCATGGCAATTCCCAATTGTGCCTGTGGTAAACTTCAGCCTGAATGGCTTTACAGCCCTTCAGAATGAACCAGAGCAGAGTTACACATCTCCAGTGGACAGCACTGAAAATCCTTGTGAAGCACAGATCAGTGCACAATTACAGACCTAATGCTGGGTTAAAACACTGAGTCTGTGGATGAGTCCTGCTATCCAAGTGCCAGAAAAAATAAACTGCTTTGAGCCAGCAGAATACAATACCATCACTCAGCCCTGATGTTCCAAAGGGACTTGGTACCTGTGAGGTGGGCAGGGATGACCTTTGGAAGTACAGTTCAGTAGTCTTCATGCTTGGCAAAGGACTAGAGTGTGCAACAGGCACCTTCCCAATACTCCAAAGTCTGAGGAGCTTTCAGTCAAAGGACATTGCAAAATCATTACAAAAAGTAGATCCTGCCTTGGAAAAGGCCAGTCAAAGCAAGCAGGACTGCTTGCTGTCTCCTCACTTCCTGGAGTCCCAGCTGCTAGGCAAGGATCTGGGAATGCAGCAGAAAAAAGAGCCTGTGGGATGTGTATCACAGAATGGGCACATCCTAGTAGAGGGAAGGGTCTTGTTTAGCACAGATTTGCCAGAACTGTGGCAAGGTGAATATTGCTCTTCATGTATTTTTTCTCTTTTTTGAAACAGACAAGCAGCTTAGTGCATCTGTGAGATGAAGACTGAAGAATCCAGAATTCCTCGTGCTCAGGCATTGACCTTCCCTTTCCTGTTACTTAAGGGAATTTTTGTTGTGTGGCTTTCAAGCATCTTCCTCTCTCACCCTCAGCCAGTGCTTACACTCACCTGAGCAGCTGCTTTTCCACAGATGCTCACAAAATTATCTCTGTTGCTCCAGTTCTCTGACCCTTTATCTCTGTAACTAGAGCAGCCAGAGGCAATGAGAATTGTGTAACCATCTCCCCACTTCCCAAGTGCTTGGGACAGGTCTGGTAACTTTGATAGTATGTCTCACGGGACACACAGAATAAATCTCTATTAGATTAGGGCACTTATAAATAAACTAGCTGCTTGCTACAGGAAAAAATGAAAAAGTCTTTATTTTAGTTACCGGATGAGAGAGGCAAGGCACACAAATATTTTGGCTAATATTAAACTATCAGACAAATTATGAAAAATAAACATCTTTATTTTACAAGTTATCTCAAGCCCTGTGATGAAACTTAAACTACTGCTAGATTGAAAGCCAGCGATTTAAAACCAGCATGTCATCTATAATCTACTGGTGTACAGAATTACCCTGCACAGATGGGGCTCAAAGAGTAGTCATATGGCCAGGTGATAAAGAACTAAAAGTAATGTTTTTTATAGCAGAACGGCATCTGTGATAACCCACAGCCATCCTCAGGCACTGTGGAACTTGGCGGCAGATTCACTGCTAAGATATAAAACACATGACGAGCACGTAGTGACATCAAAAGGAGTGCAATGTAATGGTGTTCAGATGTCTCCCCTCAAGCCCACACAAAAGCTGCTCTGAGGGCTGCTGTAGCTCAGAACTCTCAACGATTCCCTTTTGATAAGCCTGTTGTTATCAAATCCAAGGAGTCTTATGAGCAGCACATCCTGACTTTGTTCCTCTGCGAACTAAAGAGCATGAAGGCTTCTTCTGTTGCCTGAAAGACGTGTGAAGGTTCAGGTTTTAAACCTCAAATCCTGTTTTTACTTCAGAAGTTGATTGCACAAGCGGACAGTGAATGAGTGTCTCCGTTTCCCTTGCGGTCAGAGAAGATCCTATTCATACTGAGTTTACAAGCAAACACTTCCTTTGGTAAGCTTCCCATGCAATTCAATTCATGTGCGTGCTTTCAGGCTCTTCTTTGGGTCTGGACTAACATCAGAACAAGCAAGAGAGGCAGGCTCTCTTCTCAGCCCACCACAGCCTTTTCTGCAGTGTTTTGAAATGATGAAACACACTGTGTTTTCTGCACATGGCTGCAGTCCTGTCAAGTCACTGGGATTATTCATGCACCAAGAGGCTAAGCACATACATGGGTATCTACTGGATGATGTACACCCATCCCAGAATTTTAAGAATTGCTTAACAATTAATCTAATATTTTTGCTCTTTATAGTTACTGTCTGGGAGCGTAGAATCTTCTGGCACCTACACATAGGATTCTTCTCTGAGCATTCTGTGACCACGTCGGGTGTTTGAAATATTATACATTAACAGTAAGTACGTTATGACCAGCAAATAAATTATTACTGTAATGGAAGTAATGGAAGACTTGGAATTTGCAGTCAGTACTAGTCTGTACCTGTAGTGAGGAGCCATCAGCTTAAGGCTTATGCTGTAGTAACAGAAAGGAAGAACTGTCCTTGGCATATTCTAACATTTTTCACTCCAGGAAGCCCTTTTCTAAGTCCATCTTCTTCACTGTGTAACAGAGTACTATCCATTATGCAAATGTTTAGTTAATGGACACCGCAGGATCCATACATGCAGATTTTTAGGTAAGGTGAAGATTAAGATTCACTTGAAATGGCAGTGAAACTTAATAAAGTTGTGCAGTGAATTCTAAGCTACTTCTGGCCACAATACTAGAGCTATTCTTGAGAAAAACGTCATGAGGTACTTGTGACCACAGGTAGGTAAGACTTTTGTCATCAGCCACTCATGAGGAAACATGAGTATCCAAGAGGACATTGTCTAAAATAAAGCAGTGTGTTGGCCTTGGCTGTTGAGTCATCAGTATCACTTCCTGCAGCCCCTGCTTTTGCTCTGGGTATTTCTCAAGGAAGCACTGACTTAGTCTTTTTGATTCTTCTAGAATGAATAAGATCACAGCTCCAGAGCACTAATGATAAATATGTCCTTGATTCAGAGGAATGTGCACTCCTTTTAGCACAAGTGTGCTAAATCTTCCATGAGATGCCTGCCTGATTAGTTTTTATCTTTATTCGTCATGGCTTCACTGATTTGAAAACTTCAGAGTCTCTAGTTGTAAAATGGAGAATTCACAGGAAGAATCTGTTCAAGTGAGAGAGCGAGCTGTGTCAATGGCTCATGCCTCGGTACCACTGAAAGCTGTTCTATGTGGATCTCTTGCCTTTTCTTTAATTCAGTATTTGCTTAGACATTTCTTTAATCACTGAAAATACTATGTGGAACTTCTCTAGCAGAAACAGATTCTCACCAATTTTCAGTGGCAGATCCTTCTCAGCTACACTGAGGTTTGCTGCATTTGTGAAGCACACCTTACGGAAAAAGAGAAAAACCACCTGACCTCTGAATTTCTTTTTTTAAATAGCATTGCAAAATTTCTGACGTCAGACAATGAGACACAAATTACCCTGTGAACTGTTAACATATGCCTGTTTACATATGATATCTTATAGCCAAAGCAGATTAAGATTTTAAGGTTTAACTGCTGTTGAGTTTCCACTTCTGTGAATCATACAGAGCATACAGCTTATTCATCACAGGCACTTATTTTTATTCTTTAACTCTTTCAAGCTACTTCTCTCCAGAGTGGAGTTTGTGGGGAACATGGGATGCATGGGAACGGAGAGATCACAACTGCATAACAAACCCCAAACTTTGCAAATGAAAGAGCAAAGAGCTGCCATTAACTGCAGCCACCCCAGTGAATCAGTAGTGGTTTGTAACTCGCACCAGGTGAGCTGACAGGCACAGAAGCCTTCCCCAGTTGCCAAGGTTAGTCTGTCCTTCCACCTAGTTAAGTGCCAGCTGCAATGGATGCTGATGGCCAACCCTGGAATCTTCCAATTTGAGGAGGAAAATTTCTTGTACGAACCAACAAGAGAGAACCAACCATGAAAAAATCAACAGAAATGTCAAACGTTTTGGTGAGAACTTCATTGATTTCAGTAAACACAGGCAGTTCATTCTAGCACTTGAATCAATGTGGTGCACCACTGATTCTAATGAGACTCAAATACTCTCACAGCAACCAAGACACAAGTGAATGAGTGTCTGTCTTTTTCTGGATAAGATAGCCATATTTGAAAAGAGAAACCCCTGCTGATAAAAGAAAGAAATCTACCTCTATTTAAATACACCTGCCTCTTCACCTCAGATGTGATTGTTATTAAAGCCAGGCAAGTGAGTACTGCCAAAAATCAGTGCATTTCTTTCAGGTGAAAGCAAGAAGGATTTCAGAACTTAGGCTGCACTTCACTTGCTGTTCAGGTTCTCTGATTCACTGACACTGCCTGGCTCAGGCTAGCAAAGGAGAGAAGGAAGATGATGTATTTTGAAGCAGGAATATGAACATCCAAAAATACCTTTCCTCTTAGAGTGGCAGTAAGTGACTGTGACTATTTGTTCTTTTCATTTCAAGTGTTGCTTCAGATTTGTTTGTTTTTTTTTTTTTCCTCCCAGCTGCATCATCTTAAGCAGGCAGTTCACTGTATTACCTGTGGATTAGCTAACACAGGCTAAGTGCAGCACTGTGATGGGTCAAGCCTCTCTTTTCCACGTAAGACAAGGTGTAACCAAGACAGCAATCTCCCTCACAGCATTACTCACTGGAACATGAGGGCAACGAACCTTATCAGGAACTGCAGCAATCCAAGGCTATACTGGTACAAATGCCACAGGTAGCAAACCAAACCTGCTGCCACCAGTTTGTTGGGAGGAATTAATCTGGGTATAATTTACCATTTATAATGTTACGTGTTATTGGAAGGCACACTCAAGCAACCCAGACACCTACACAAACTAAATTTGAGGTGCAACACTTGTGGCCATGGAAAATGTATGTACATCTTTGCATCTGAAAACTCGGGAGGCTGGTTACCAGTAGGGATTGAATTAGACCCAAGAGGGCAATGTTAATGCACCTCTGCCAGAAACTGCAGAGCTTGTTTATTATGCAAGTTTCTGTTTCTGACTGTTCTGATTAGAAATGGTTTGAGAATAAATTTAACCACAAACTTAAAGATGAAACAAAAAGGACATTCCCCCCCCCCCCCCTTTTTTTTTTTTAAATGCTATCTATTGTTAACATCCTCCCTTGTGGTATTTAACTGAAAATCGGTGACCCACCTTAAAAATGGTAGGTTTGAGACCTGAGGTGTCTTAAAAGGGACCTGATTTTACACATAAAAAACCAAACAAGTACATACTGCTCAACCACCCCCCAGTCTCTTTAAGCTATTTCAGCTGGGCTTCCGTGGCAGAAGCACCCACGCTCACTGCCGAGTTGTGAAAAGATGGACCTCAGGGGTTAGACCTCATAATGAAAATTACCCAGCCAATTCCCATGAAGTGTTTTGAACACAAAAGCCCAGTGCAAGTAATAATGGTTCAGTTCTCTTTTTCAGCTATGAAATCAGCTTGCAGATTAATATTCTTCAATTACAAAATAACAATTTTCAGCTTGAAGTGGTTTGTACTCCTAAGTGCAATTGGGGTTAATAATGGTCTATGAAAGGAGAGCTGTTAGCAAACAGTAACCCGGAGTGAAAACCTTAGCATATGGGTACCTCAGCTACATTTTACATGAAATGTCAGATTGTAAATTCAGAAAAATTACATTGGAAAATACCATCTAGCCCACTAAGGATCCCAAAGCTCAAAGAAACCTGTATTTTCTGCTTACATATGCCAAGAGATAATTGACACCTGACTGCCAAGGCAGTTCCTTTTACCAATGGCTATTTCTAACTCATGTATAATGCCTTATCTGCTAGATGTGTTCAGATCAATTTAGGCAATAAATAGTGTCACAAAGTTAAAGTTCTTTTCTGGGTCTGTGCCCAAAAGCATAGATATCTGAATCTTATATAAAATGAGATTTACTGCTTTTCAATCCAAGGCATATGGTCACAATATATTTGTACTACCTACAATTTAGTTATTGGAATACAATAATAGTAAATTATTGTCGTCTTCTAGCCTTCAATATTAAGGTAAAGCTTTCTGGGACTCCCAAATGCAAAAAAGCCTGAATTAAATGCTTCTGAATTTCAAAAGAAAAGCCTAGGTTAGGGCAGAGAGTTCAAAAACTGTAAGAACAAGGCCGAGATCCTCAAAGCTGAGTGGTTGTTTTCTGTGTCCACAAATAAGGTGTAAGTGTGCAACACTTCCTGAAAATACATCTCTAAGGTTTGTGTTAAAACATGGGCATAGTCCCAAGCACTGAAAATCCTTGGTCACAGTGCGCTACTCCAAGTATTCCCAGTAGTTACAGAGACAGTAACAGAACTGTCTGCAATATAGAGCAAAGCACTCACTGTTACATGCTGGCAGAATCTGCATCTCTAATACGCTGAAGAAACTAGCATGCTGACAAGGAAGTATAAATGCTGCAAAACACGCTTTATTTGCCAAATGCTAGCCTTTAAAAATTCAGGAAGGTAGAAAAAAGTTAAACAAGTTAAACTGGAATTCCTTATATTCCTGAGTTCAAAAACTGCTTTAAATTACAGCAGAGACTTACAACTTTGCCTATAAATGAAACATTTAACAATGGTTTACTATAAAAGAAACAATAAATAAAAATCAGTTATACAACTTATGTAGAATCAGCAACTTATCTAACAAGACCTCTAATAACAAATTTTCTTTGTGGCAGTAGCATATCCAGCTCACATGTCCACTGTTGACCAGCTTTGTTTATTTTGACTGTCAATCACTCTTTTAAGTGCTTCGTCTGGGACGAGATCTGATCCTTTTACATTAACATGGCTACAGCCCATTTTAGGGCATCTGTTAAAAAGAAAAGAGAGACTCCATTAAATTGGAAGAATTGTATTTGTCAGATATAAGCTTTTGCATAACATTCGCTAGCTTATTTTTTTTATCTGGGATTCACTCTCTGTCAGTTCCTTGTTAACTCTTGTCCTGTTCACCAGCTCTATGTGGGAAAAAATAAATCTGTCTCCACTGGTGGGAATCATCAGCTGAAGGAAGGAAAGAAGAAGCACAGTGAGAGATGGAGCCTCTCACCTGTAGATCACTCTCTTGCTTCATGCACACAAGCTGCCTGTGTCAGCAATGATATCAGCACTGCATGGACACCTTTCTGTGTTGCTTTCTCTCTTTGCAGTCCTCTACAAACTGCAGGTAAATACCTCCTACCTTACTAATCTGCAGTGGAGAAGTGTAATCTTCACTAGCAGATAAATAGGGAAATTATTTTCTAGGGAAACAGATAAAAGGGAATGAGTCTTGCAACAACTGACTGGTGCATTGGTGGACTATCTAGTTGGTGTAAAAATCAACCTGACATTTTATGAGCTGTGAAAGCTCAGAAAGGAGAAATGGGGTCAAATTAACAGCCTCTAGATGATAATCAAATACCAAATGTCTTACAACTACTTGAAACAGCCAGATAAAGACAGCAGGGTGAAAGATATTCAGGGACCAAAGGTCATTTTCCTTTGGCAGTGGCCCAAACATGCACAGATGGTACCTATAATCAGAAGTAACACTTTTCCTGAATTTTTCCTCTCTTAGGAGTAATTTTTCTCTGAGGTGCTGAACTTATTTACACTCAGTACTCTTAACTTTTACTCCAGATTTGTCCACAGCTTACTGTGTTTGTCATAGATCAGTCATTTAATTGCTCTGTGCCTCAGTTTTCCCATTTATCACCTTAATACAGCAATAGCTTGCCAGATTAATGAATAACAAGTGCTCAGAAAGCTTCCCACATTTCCTGTAAGCATTAAGTATTAGTATGTCCTTCCAGGCAGTGGAAAATACTGAGCAAACCAAGAGACGTAAGAGCTGCCTCAAGGAGTGTGTGACAAGTCTATCAGCACGGGGCTGTGTGTACGTCAGCTGAAGGGCTGGCAGGCAGGCACTGCACTGCCCATGGCACTGAAGGGATCCTGTGGATTCAGACTGGGAAGTATTTGTGAGGAAACAGCCACTCCGTGTCTCCAGAGTGAGCAACAGCTCTGATTCCAGAGCCAGGACGGCGAGGGTCCCGTAGGCATGCCCTGCTCTGCCAGGACACCTGCTCCCACAGGAACATCCCTGGCAGGAGCAGAGCGCAGCAGCAACACCATGAGCATGGGATACTCAAATGGGGAACTTGTTGCAACAGCTGGCCTGTCTTATCACCACAGCAGATGATGGGTTTTCAAAAGTAACTGCATTTTCATGATAAAGTTTAAAATTACAGTAGGTTGGTCAGACTGAGCAGAGAAAACCAAGGAGTCCTTCTTAATTTAGTTACAGTGAAGCTCTGGCATTGCTGTGTGTGTGCTTTTCCAGCACTGGAATAACTGCTGTAAAAATGGTAAGGCTGCAAGCTAAACGCTCAATATTTAGAACTTCCAGTGTTCAGACTGCATGAATAACTTCAGTTTGGGTATAAGGTAGCTTTTAAAGCTAGGTGTTGTACAGCTGATACGATTTTTTTAATTCCAGAGTTTCTCTAGTCTTCCATTTCTTAAAAGGTAAAATAAATTCAGTCATGTGACCCTATTTGTTTTTCGGCAGTGCTGAAACTTTTGATCCACTACAACAATTTCTCCTAAACTGACATTCTTCTGATGGATTTAACAACACAGAGAAATATTTAGATATGAACATCCTATATTCAGTTCCGTATCAGAGAAGGTATTCTTGTCACGGTTTTGGGCTGTTGAGCACATGCTTTTTAGCCTCTCCCTATCCACAAGAACACTCACTTTCCTCCAACTTGAGAGCTATTTCCCAACTCCTGTTCATTTTTCCAGCCAAGCTTCTGTCCATCCATGTTGCTGGTTTTGTTGTTATTCCCAGGATATTGCACCCATTCCAGATTTTTCCCTAGACTTTGTAACACAAGTAAGGTACTTCCACCTTGTTCTTCAAGCTGTCTTGACACTGAGGTAGTGGCTGGGTATCCCAACTGATGCTTGGTTTTTATAGCAGTGCTTTGCTGTAGCAGGGAAGGAGCATGGAATAAAAACTCTTGGTCCACCTTTGTAACCCCCAAGGAGGACTGTGTAGAGCCTGAGAGAAATGCCAGAGCAACAGATGGAGGGAATAAGCTGCCTGTGGCATTATCTTTAGGGAAATCAGGTTGCTGGTCCCTGACAGACCTTCCTGAGAAAGCTGCACATTTATTAAGTCCACAGCTGGTAAGTTTCCATGAAGTCATCAGCCCCAGAGCATGAAGCTGTAGCACAAATGGTGTAAAAACAAATGTGAATCAATGATGAAATGATATGTCCTCTCAACTTGCTCTAAAAAGTGTTAGTGTTCAAGCCTCTTTTCTTTTTCTTCTTTTTCCTTTTTTTTTTCCATAAAATCATTCTCATTTTCAAATTTACTGTGGAGAATTTGAGGTTTAAAAATTCAACTGTTACATCTTTTCATTCAAAAAAATATGTCACATGTGGAAAAGTGACAGACTGCTTTGGTGATATAAGGAAAGAATTATTTAACTGCATCATGGTAGGAACTGCACTGCACTATCTGGTCACATTCTTAAATTCTGTTCCACCTAGAATGTTGTGGTTTAATATTTCTCACTTAAACACTCAGTTGTTTTAATATTTTTCAGCTGTGCTGGAATATAACTGCAAAAGAAGGTGCATGGAGGAAGGTTTTTTTCATTAACTTCAAGGCTTGCTACATAAGCAGTGGGAACAAAATCAGCAACTAAATTTTAGGAAACTGAAGTCTCTCTTTGTTGGTCATGGCTATATGAAATCTCCTTACTTCTGTTGTGCAGCTACAAGTAGCTGTAAGTTCCAACACAATTCCTGAATATTTCCTTACACATTGTTTTCATTAAAAAGAAAAGTTCCTTCACGTGTCCAGTACTAATGAGGAGACTGTGACTTGGGCAGACACTGAGGTTTTACTTCCTGCAGCCTTGCCAATCCAAATACATTTCCTAGAACAAGTGGAGTAAAATTCCACTTACACAGCAAAGCAAATAGCTTTTCCACACGTTCTTTTTAGCTTACCGGACGTTTTTCTTTTTCTGCTTTTGAGTCTGGATCATTTCTAGAATGGCATCTTCTTCGTAACTATGTCCACAGACTTTGTTTCGCACTGGCCTCTTCATTGTCATCTGTGATCAGTAAGGATTGATTTAAAGGAACCGATAACGCCCAGGAAAATGCTGCTTCAGAGATTTTATGTGAAACAACAGGAAGTGTGTTTGCCATTCATACATGGCATTCCATGTATGGAATTATAGGACGAGGTCCTGCGTGGTAAGATACGTTCCTATTTACATGGGTTTTTTTCCCAAGCAATATTGCTCTTCACTGATAATGATTAAAGTTTATAATGTTTTGTTGTTAAATATATTGTTGTTTAACAGGTACTGCAGATTTGTAATAATAAAAAAAAAAGAAGAATATGAAATAACTATTTCTCTATCAGTTACTGTAGCAGTGGTACATACCTGGGTAATGGGACAAATAAAGTTCATCTGACTCCGAGTCACAGCTATATCTTCATCGATTTCTTCAATGGTGTCATTACCACGATCTGATTAATGCACAGTAGAATGGAAAAAAAGAAAAAAAATTTCATATTTAATGTAGATTGCCAATACTTAAAATAAGGTAATAAAATCCAACATTTGCCAAGCACTATCTTGTGCTGATATCTAAAATGCCACAGCGTATTTCTGCACCAGTCCATGAACAAGACTGCAAAGAATACTGTACTACAATGTCTTCTAGAAAATGTGGATTTTTATATTGTAACCACTTTGTGTGTGTGTGGCTATAAACAGCCAATGCTAGAAAGAAATGCTGGGAAGGACAGCAGGCTGGCCTGAAGATATGCAAAACCTTTGGTATTTACTGTTCAAGTTCACAAAAACCCAGTAACACACAAATGAGTCCCCAAAACCTAACAAAGGATGAGGTGGAGCAGATCTGGCAGTCCTACCCTCAATATCAGTTTGTCTTTGAGTGTCATAAGTGGGCTTGCTGTATAGCCTGTACATACTGTATATACTTTAAAAGGAATTTGTACTGTTTATCATAATGCATCATTTATAAAGTGATGCTGCTGTATTTTGATAAGGCTATAATTAGAGAAAAACAAAAGCCAAAAAGTGTCACGGACAATAGAAATGCTATTGAAGCAACCTTAAGGAGGAGGGGCAGAATGAAATACTGACAATTCCCAGAAAACACCAAATGGCCCAGTGCCAGGGAATGAAGGGCAGACAAATGAGAATAAATCCACCTAGAGCTGGAGGAGGTGCAGGTCTCCACCTTTACCAGAAGAAGAAAGGAAGGTATAAGCAACTCTGTGCACCCAGGGGCACACCAACTAGTGTTCCACGCAGAAATTAATTAGCCAGAGTCAAAAGCTGAGACACAGGAGCAGCTAAGGAAGAGACAAATATGTATATATATATTTATATATGTATATATATATTTATATATATATACAGAGAGAGAGAGAGAGAGAGAGACCTAAGTATAGCCTTAATGAAATGCATACATGATGTTTTATCTTCTAGCTCTGCTCTGTTATTGTAAATCTAGGCTTTTAGTTGAATGCATTTATCTTTGAGTCTTATCTGGTAATAACAGCAAACTTAACACCTGCCAAAGCTTTCCATTCCTTTGGGGTAATTCTGCAATGCCTTTGCAGCAGGGCCCTGGGGTGCAGTCCTCAAGGTGTCCCAAGCAAAGAGAACATTTTTCTCTCTAGATGCACTCCAAGGGAGGAGTGAGAAAGAGAAGTGAACAGAGAGAGTTTAGAGTTAGTTCATTATTTGCCTTCTACAGCGTCTCAGCCTGGTTCCCTGGGCTGCTATTGCAGACTATCAGCCAATCTTTGCATCCCTGGTATTCAGTCTTCCACATCTATTAAGGACCAGTGTTTCCTAACTTTTGGTCAGTCCTGCGTGCCTGTGTGACACCATCACCTTCCGGATGATATCAGCAGACATCACCCATGGAGCAACCAAAACCTCTCACACCCAGCCTAGACTGAGCTTGCTGCCCTGTGAGCCAGCATAGCTCTGGCTGGGGGACTCTTGGCATTGATGTTGCAGCCATCACTCCACCACAGCACCTCTTGGTATGCCAGGCCCATTTCCAGATCTTTCCTTCCGCCTTAACAGAGTTTGCTCTTCTTTCCATTTCAATATTCCAAGCATTCAGGAATGTTTCTAACCCAGGTGCTCTAACCCCAGGTATTGGGGTTGGAACTAGATGACCTTTAAGGTCCCTTCCAACCCAAACCATCTTAGGATTCTATTCCTGTGAATACCACGGAAATACTCAGGCAATCATCAAGGCTATTTCTGTGTCTGCTACTAAGGTCTCATTCTATCAACAGGGTGTGGATTCTGGTGGAAAAGGAGCTCAAATGTCCAATGTCAATCATAATTTCAAGGCTTTAATCTCCAAGAATATTAATATACCTTCATCAAATACTGACCACTTAACAAACACTTGCAAATCAGAATGAAAAAGTGGGCACAATTTAACTTTAAATACCAAAACTGCAATGGTATGGACACCATAAATGCACTTGTATTAGCCACCAGTTTTCAGAAAAAAAATCTGTCACATATTATTCTTAGATTGC
The DNA here is from genome assembly GCA_013397975.1 of Machaerirhynchus nigripectus. Lineage (NCBI taxonomy): Eukaryota > Metazoa > Chordata > Aves > Passeriformes > Dicruridae > Machaerirhynchus > Machaerirhynchus nigripectus. Next base: position 254,269 of record VZRQ01007577.1, on the reverse strand, counting down.
TCATATATATGGTTTATTCTATCATAAGCACACAGTACTTGAAGAAAGTACAACTTTTGGAGGGAAAAAGGTTTTTTTAATGAAGCTTTTGAAATACAAAGCAATGGGTGAAATCCCAGTAAGACAGCAAGGCTAAGCAATATTGGAATTATTGGTAGGTGGCAGCTTTGGCTTGGGCTGTTTCACCTAAATATCATAGTGATTTTTTTTTTTTATAAGTAATGCCAGCAAAGAACAAGAGATTCAGAATGCCCTTAAATTCATGTATCTGCAAATTTTGACATACTGCAGCTCTAATCTTTCCTGTGGAAAACATCACATTTTTCTATGTTGTACTTTGTTTCAACCAATGAACTTGGCATGTAATTCCAGTGTACCAAGGCACAACATCAGTCAATGACATTAGAAAGCATCAGTAACAGCAAGATCTAGGGCAGGGGATTGCTTACAAAAGATAATTTTTCAAAAAACCCAGTATTGTAGGTACCAAGGAAGGTGGGTGAAGTTTTATAAATGTGGGGCTTGTGCCTGTGACTTTACTTCTCAAGCCCAAAACTGTAAGTTACGCATGTAAGTGGCTTTTTCTGGAAGAGCATTCACCTGAGCAGCACCTTCTAACTTCGCTGAAGAGTCGCCACTTCCCTCATCACTTCTGTGTACGCTTACTTAGGTACAGACACAAGAATTTAGGAGACTGTGGTGAAGCATCCAAGTTCAAAAATATGAGCTCAAGCTTGGGTACTGGTGCTTGAGCCGCCCCTGAAGGCTTCAGGCCTCGAAATTATGTGAGCTAAGTCCCAGGCTGGGGTAACTTTTTTCCCATACTGGCTTTGGAGGTGATTCAGGTGCCTCATGTTTAATGGCTGAAATTTCATGAGTTGAGACCTACTCCTTGTAGGTGGGGTATATTAATCTTCTTGGATTCAAACTGCCCTCTTGGTGCAAGCTTATTTTAAATACTTCAGCTTGCACTTCATTTGCAATGATTTTGCATACAGTCTATCAGAGTGGGGCCCTGGCTTCAAGAGGTGATCACAGCACAAATGAATCATTATTTAAAATATTTCCTTTTCATAAGCAGCTAATACTTTAAAAAACAAATATGCAAGACTGGGATGATGCAAGTAATACCTCAAGCATGTCAATAGCAAATTAGCATAAATCAGATAAACCACCCACAGATTTGCTGTTACTGCTTGATGTTCTACATTACAGGAGAAGAAAGGAAAATAACTTTTTTCAGTAACAGTAAATTTTGCAGATATTACACAAGACACACACATACATCCTAAACTGGTCATTAAGATGCTCTAAACTGTAGATCTATATCTGTAGACTCATAGTGGAAGATGTTTTCATGAAGGTCAAAGGGATTTTTTTACCAAATGAAATGTATAAAAATCTGGAGGATCTAAATTGCAAGTCTGACTATTCTACAGAAAGAAGTAAAAACACTGGAACGTACCTATTTCAGCTAAGTTCAGGTTATATTTTTATAAAATTGAATTTTCCTTGCAAATTAAAACCAGACGCAGAAAACACTAAGTTATTGTTCCCAAAATTCAGATGTTGCCTTAAGTAACAGAAGTGCATACATCTATTCTGGTAGTCTGAGAGATCACATTTTAAGTGCCTTAACAGTTTCTAGTTTTCCATTCCAGCCAACTGAAACATGTTATGAGTATTAGTAACACATTTTCTATCTGGCTATCTCAGCAATGAAGTTTACAGCTGTTGCAATAAAACTGCATTCTTGTAAAGGTATCTATTTTTGGTAACATATCATAATGAATTTTGCAACTGCCAACTGTTTTTTTTAACTTATTCAATTCTAATTAAAATATGGTATTAATTTATATCTCTATCACTTTCATCTCTTGATAATATTGTGACTAACATGCCTTAGCTCAGTTTTTACTCACTCTGCAGAGAGAGACTGAGAACTTTTAAGCCAACTTTTAAAAATAGGAAAACCATAGTGCAGAGACATTAACTGCTGGATTGTGAATTATACTCAGCATAGATAATATACATGTTAAAAAAACCATGAGCGGAAAGATCCTCTCCATTGTCATTGTTATTTCTACAACCAAGAGACCGCTGTCTGCTCACTGCTCCCAGTGTCAGCAATGCCCTCTTCCCAATTTCTGTTTCTCTAACCTGGTTCTCAGTGAGTACATCTTGCAATGTAAACTTAATTGACTTCTTTCCTTTTGTGCTGGGCTGTTCTGCCTTCTCACCTGCCACAGTCAGACACTAATCCTGGGAATCAAAGGGTAACGTTAAGCATGTGGGATTGAGTCTTTGTAAGCCTGAGCCACCAGACAGACGAGGTCTTGGCTCCCAAGAGGGTCTATTGTACTGCTGACTCCATAGAAATAACAGCAACTCATCCAGGCTGGGAAAAATCCTATCTCTGAGAGCTCCAAGAAAAACATGAATGTTATGAGGGCAAGTCAGATGCCAAGTGTTCCTGCCAGCAGGGCACAGAAAATAATGAAAGGTGGGGGAGGTGAAGGACATCATCACATCCAAGAGCTGTGCTCTAAGAGTCAGAAGCCATCTGGGGTGAGGAAGGGCCAGGGCCAAGTCTAAAGGAAAAACCTGACACTGTTGAGACCGCCATGGGTAATGCTTGAAAGTGGGTCAGCAAGCCCATCACTGCTCTGAATTTAGGGTAGCCTTCAGTCCAGAGAAGCAGATCAGAACAACTGTCCAGTGTCCTTCCTGAGGGACAGGTCTGCAGTAAGTGCTGTAGGAGGAGTGAAAGAAGAGGGGAAGCAGAGAGTAATACCCTCCTGGCAAACTCTCCCAGTCTAGCAGTTTGTGACCAAGGACTTCCCGAGTCAGAGGTAGTATCTTCATACTTAACAAGCCTGGAGTTTTCCTTCAATGAATTTGTCTAAACTTGGAGAGGGGAATTTCGGCCTGGACCTTTCAGCTTGATTAGAGACAGTTAACTTTGCTAGAAAGGTTAGCAACAGCTTAATTTTCCTTGAAAATTGCCGCAGAGGCTGCAGGTTACAGCTTAATTTGATTTTTAAGAGGGAAAATAAGGTGTGCAAGCTACAGCTGCAGTCAAACAGTTCAAAGGCTTTCTGCTTTTTGCCAGAGGCATGCGATAGTTTAATTTGCCAACCAAGCCAAACTAGGCTTTGCATTGAAGTACATTACAATTTGATTACTTGCTGGTGTTGCAATACAAAGTTGATCTAAGGAAGGTGGCCTCTAACACGTTGCTCCAGATTGCAATTGCAAATTTACTTGCTCCTGCCCAGGCCAAGCAACTTGCTGGTGATTTACTGCCAAGTGCTTTGTATGTGCCCTGTTTGACAGATAATTGTGTAAAAAGCACGTAGACGTGCATCTGGTCAATCAAAAATAAAATGAAAATCCTGTAAATATAAGCCGTTCTTATTTTCCCGGAGTGTGAAATACAAATTAGATGAATGAATTAGCAAACTTTTAGTTCCTTTACATAATAGTGGGGAAGGAAAGTATAGTGTCTTGCACTAGGCAGCAATCCTCTAAAAACTCCTTTAATGCCATCAAACTCACAGCACTTGTATATTTTACAGTATTTCGTCCCACTAAGCTGCAGGTCTTTTAAAATACACTATTCTAAATGGAAATACTGTTCCCGTTTTACTCTCTCACTACTGGGTGGAGCTGCTTGATGCCAGTTTTACAGAATGGCAAAATTAAGAGAAACTGTGATTTGATGGAAATGTAGACAACTCTTACAGAAATGTAAGTGAAGGAGATTGAAAGACGCAGCTAGATAAAATTTGCTATTCAATATATTAATAATAAGATGTGACTTCAAATCCTAGGGGGAAAAAACCAACAAATACTCCAGAAGTGCCCTGTGAAACTTTCAACTCACACTCATCAAAGTGAGAAGAGATCAATTTTGCCTTTAGATTCTGGGAAATTCAGACTGTTGTGCAGTGTCTCTAGAACAGAAATGATACCTTTGATTATAAACCACACAACTCAAACAATTTGGTAGGCAAACACAGAGGCAGCTTTCGTGCTCCTCTTTTATTGCAAAGAAACATGAGAAATCCACACTTCAAAGTCCTTGGGTGACATTTCAAACTGCAGTTTCCTCATTGCTGTTGCCTGGACTCAATCTGAAGAAGCTGCTGGGGGAGACGAAGATTACCTAAAAAGATGTCATGAAGGCTCATCAGTAAGCTTAGAGGAGCTACTATTTCCGGAAAACCTAAGGTGGTCATATTCTTCTGTCTTAACTACTATCACCCACGATGACATGTAAACTTAAGAAGCAAGTTAAGCACCAAAGACTTGCTGAAAATAAACCAAACTGATAAACGGACTGCCTAAATGACCAGGAAACTCTAGGTCTATGTTGAAAGCGTGCCAGGCATGTGACAATGGAGCACCAGTATTAAGGATGCTACAGTACAAGCAAAGCAAGATGAAAACTGGAATATCTTGTGAGGAAAAAATATATCAGACGCAAGCTGCTAAATTGCAAATATATGTAAAGAACATTTTTATTACTTGGGCTTTCTCCTCTTCTTCAGAAGAAAAAAGGCTGAGCAATCACTCCTTCATGCAGTATAATGTATAAAGGCAATTTCCATGCTTAGAGAGCATCATTTCATGTATCAGAGATGAGAAGAATATCACACACATTTAAAAAATGAAAAAATTCACTCCAGGCACATGAAAGAAAAAGTTGCAAAAGAAGCAACCAGGAAAAAAAAAACCTTACCATTTCATTAGAAGATGAACCACTTTCCATTACTAACATTGTGGTCAGAATCTGGAATGTCACTGATGCAATGCTAACCATCAAATGACATGAACATGTAGGGCTTGCCTACACAGGGAAGTTGTTGCAAAATAAGCGAGGGTGTGAATACAGAATGCATTAACTACTTGGCACTAACTCAGTGTGTGGACACTCCTGTTCTGCAATAGGAGTGCCTTTTGGCTGTTTAGCTTAATCCACTTCCACACTGGACTTGAGGAAGGCACTGTTAATCCTGGCCTGGAGTAGTGAGAGGACAGCACTTGGTATTGACAGCAGAGGGGAGCCCCATCCATTTATGCACAAGTCCCTAGCAGTCCCTGGATGGTCTAGTCTGTAAATTTAACTCATATTTTCTCAGAACAATCCATGCCAAGTATTCTCTGGAAGCAGAAAGCATGTCTATGACATCTCTGAACAAAAGGTCACACCACGCATCTTGTAACTCCTGTGGCTGGGAGTCACTTTGCCTATTTCAGTACATCATTTGTGCATTCTTGTACACATTCACTTCTGAAAAGGTGAACTGGTGATGGATTTTCAGATGGAACAAGCTTTTGCTAGACTATGCTCCTGAACAGAACTGTTCCAGGGTAACAAAAGGACAGAAAACAGAAAGAGCAGTGATGGGGCAAGCAGACCAGGTACCAGTGGTCCCTAGCAGTCCATTCAACAGGCTGCTATGGAACCAGTGAGCAGAAAACCCCCCAGCTACCCCAAATGATTATACCCCTAGAAGACTATCAGTCAGATTGCCTTTTCAATCTGTCTCTTCACATTCTCCTCACAAGACTTTTTGACAGACTTCACTGTTTTCCTATTCTGAACAGCTCTCTGAAAACACCTTAAAAAACACCTCAGAATCTCGTGCCCTGGTGCCAGGAGAGTTGTGAATACAGACATACGGAGTTTGTCATGTGTTGGGGCACAGGTAGGAATATTTATGAGCTATAAAGTGAGAGGGATGAAGCTCTAATCCCTGAACACTAACCTGTTGATTTTGTGATTGGCAAGACTGACACCGACTCAGCAGCTCTGAAACTACAGAGAAAGCAGAGGAAAGAGCACACTGTCACCTTTGAGACTGGGCAGGTTTATAGTACAGAAAACCAGCTCCACTACCCCTTCACCCAAAGGAAGGTGGGGAGACACATATGCTTTCTTTACCAGAGAAGACTGATATATAAAATTGCTCTTGAATAAAGACATGAGTACAAATAGGAAAATGTGAAAACAAAATGGTGGGAACAAAATACTCTTTTTTCCACCCCCTAAATGTTGAAGCACTTGAAAGAAATTTTTAGGTGATATATTTTATTTTAAAATTAGTCTTAATGAAGACAGCATTTGCAATTCTCTTCTTAGTGATACATTTCAATACTTCACAGTGCTTTCTAAAATTCTTACCTACTTCCAAAATGAATTTACTTAATTTTAAAATATAACATCAAATTAATATAATTCAATATGCAGTGAAGCACTATATATATATCCACATAACCTTTTGAGCGGTATTATTAGCATGTATAAAAAGAAGTTGTGTTCATCTCCCAAGCTTTTTTAATAGAAATAAAATTTTTTTTTGTGTGTTTTGCGTATAAACTTTACCATTCTAGTTATTCTGAATTCTGCAGCTTTGCACTGCCTGGAATGCCTCTGGGATGCCCTAGCACTGCTTCAGACACTGGCTGGGTACTTGCTTGGGGCTGCATCTCCTGCTCCTGCCTTGGTTACCAGCCCACAGTCCTGACAACCTCCTTAGAAGAGGAATTTTCCTAAAGCAACAAATCATTTGTAGAAGTACTAACACCCAATTCCTTCTTGCTTGAAGAAAAAGCACTATAGAAAGAGGTCAATTACGCTACTGTGACCATTTCATTGGTGGAAAACTGAGGCACAGGGCAGGAATACATCCAGAACTACCAGCACACTGGGTTAGACCATTGTCTTTCCCATTAGACCACACTGCCTTACCCCTGAGTAACTAAGGCTACAAACAATTTCCAAACACATTCTTAGTGAATGCATCAGTTCCACACTAAAAGCAAAAAATACAACATGGAAAAAAAACCCAGTATCTTCTACTAATTGCACAATATCTGGTTGTTTATTCTAAGAACACCAACACTTGCACTAGAGAACACATGATAATTTCTAGTGTCATATTTATAAAATAATACCTCTTTGCTAAGCTACATGAAAAATAGAAAAAAATAATAATTTATCAAAACAAAATAAGAAATAAAACTGAGTTGTTGTTTAGGGGGGTTTAAAAAGGAACTTACAGATCGGCCATTGCTCAATCATAAAACTGCATGGTTTTCATTTAGATCAAAGTAGATAATGCATGTGTGTGTATTATGAAATTCTGCATGACCTATGCTGTGCACACTGAGCAGATCTTCATTGTAATAACCCCCAGTAAAGTGTTCCCTAAAAGAAACAAAAAATGTTCCTAATCCAAATATATAGAGCATCCTCCAAAACAATGTCATGGTGGGCTTGTACAGCCAAACATAATGTTGTCATTGGTTAGGAACAGCTGAGCAATGATTTTTCTCAACCTGTCCTGTGATGTAAGATTAGGCTTCTTGAGTGGCAGTCAGTAGGAAAAAATCTAATGCAAGAGCCCTGAGCTATAAATACTCATGGATTATAACTGCAGAAGCCTAGTAGCTTCTGATGGTAATTAGTAGTTAATTTTAAGTCTGATTGATATTTATTTTAAATCCCTTTCTGCAGATTCTCATTTGCCAGGAGTGTAACTGGCAGAGTGCATCTTCCTTAATGCTACGTGCATCAGAAAACTATTATCATTCTATCACTGTCATTTATATGAAAAAACGTCCACTGCTGACTTCACCTTGACATTCTGCATGATGCAGACAACAGACATTCTGGAAATGATTATGCTTCATGGCAAACATGCTGGGATGACTGTGAGGGGCTTAACTAAGGTCAAACACTAGGCAAAGTCTTTTAAACCCTCAAGGTCTTTCCATGCCTACACTTTCTTCTCCAGATCAGCTTTCATAGGGGAGTAAATTGGGACAGAGAAAGGACTTGAACAGCCTCAGCACAGATGCACACAGCAGCAGAAACAAGAATGGCAGAGCAGGACAAGCAGAACAAGGGAAGCTAATGTTGAATTGATGGGACAGCAGTTGTGACAGTGTCACTGGTGCTTTGTAACAGGGATAACAAGCACATAGCTAAATCACAGGGCATCCTGCACAGTCTTCATCTTTCTAGCAAAGGAGGTAATGTTACACTTTTTATTTTAGTCATATAGTTATTACCAGAATGGAATAACATTATAGTTGTCCTCCTAAGAACTATTAACTTCCCTTGCAATCTTTGGCTGGCACATCAGCCCTTGCAGAAACACATACAATCCCTACATATATGCTGAGGAAGATCGAGGGTTTATATCTCAAAATAAAAAGTTTAACATAAGTGAAAGAATCAAACTGTACTAATTATGGAAGTAAACCAAAACTGAATACAAAAGAGCTACCCTAAGGAACCACCTTTTTGTCAGTGCTTCTTTCACATCAGAAATCAAGTACAGCCTTACAACCCAGAATTTAGGTTAGCTCAGCGTTGTACAGGTAATTTAAGATTCGTCCTTTTTTACACGTTTGGCTACAGCTAGTAAAAATAAGGGGGAATTGAGTTCAGTAACTAGAAGGAATGGAAAACTTTTAAGGACTAAATCAATAAATAAAGGGGGTTAGAAGAAGGTTGGAGAGAGACTTTTTACCAGGGCCTTCAGCAACAGGACAAGGAGCAGAGCTTTTAAACTGAAAGAGGATAGATTAGATTGGGTGTGAGGAAGACATTCTTTACTATGAGTGTGGTGAGACACTGGAACAGAGAAGCTGTGTAACACCTTACCACCCCCATACCTGAAAGCGTTGGACGGGTCTTTGAGCAGCCTGATTTTGTGGAAGATATCCATGAGAGAGGGGTTGGAGCTAGATGATCTCTAACGGTCTCTTAAACCCAAACCATCTATAGTATTTCCCTGATTCCAAGCTTTTATTTACAGATACCAGCCCTGGCAGATAACAGCTCTTTGAAATCAAATACCACCTTGGCATGGCATGCATGCCAATACTAGAACATGTAACACAATTTAGAACACTATTTGTTAGATCAAGAAAATGAAAAGCACTTTTAGTAAAGACCACAAAGGGAGTCTATCCTCTAAAAAACGCAACAATAGAAAATGCTAGTCATAGACAATTGGCACAGTTAAGCTCTCCCCATGACAAAACTCACTCAGCTTTAACTGAAAAACTGCTGAGATCATACACTTCCTAGAGGTGTCCTGCTACGTTTTTCATTGCAGAGCTGATCAAGGTACAGCACCCCATTTCACATAAAGGAAAACATATAAAGTATCAAAAGGACTCTTCAGAGGGCACATACTTGAATAATAACTATTTCTAGCCAGGGAGTACAGGGGAATCTGGAAAACAGCAGCAAGTGCATGCTGCTTTTGTAAACATAGGAAATGATCACTTCCAAACTTTGAGCTGCTTGAGGTGCAGGCCACCCATATATAACAAACCTAGCAGGGAAGAGTCACCGTGTTAGTGACACCCACAGGTATGTGGAAAGGGCAGTCATTGAGCAGTAAGCAGAGTTCCTTGGGAAGTGACAGTCTTTGCAATCACGCATTCCTGGGTTACTACATTTGGCCTCTGGCTTGTACAGCACAGAGCTTGAAACCAGGAGCTCGATTATCACTGACAATGCTGATCTGGAATTTCAGGAATGGGTTGTAGTGGGTCCCAGGAAGCAAACAGCACTTATGAAGCGAAGAAGCACTCTATGCTTTTGCCAACAGAGAATGTTATGTTGCTCTGAGATGTTGCAAGAGCATGAAAGCAGTGTGGGAAAAGAGCAAACAGAGCTGGTGCAGTAGGAACTACAAATGGAATCACATTATTAACCAGGGAGGCAGGAAGGTGTATGGAAATTCACACCACTCAGTGCCTGAAAATTTTCTTTAGCAAATTATTGAACAGTCGAACTCTAAGCAGGTAAAGTATAACAAGGTAGTAGGAGGCAGTCAATAAGTTTCTTGACAAATCAAATCACGCTGAACTGACCTAACCGGCTGCTCTGATAGATTAACTGTCCCTGCTGGATGAGCAAAGTCAGCTAACCTACATATCCTGATCTTAAATACAGCTTTTGCTGTTTTCCACATGACATCCTCCCAAGTAAAAAGAAATCAATCTAGATCTTCACCCAGATCCAAGAAACAACACAATAATTAGGCTTTCTTCTGATTGCAGTTTCTTTCTTTGCTAAAACAGAACACCAGTGTAACAATCATTACAGTAATGCCTAAAAACCATAGCAGAGATTAAACAAGATTGTACAAGACACTCTACACATTCATGAAAAGACAATTCTGGCATTGCCGAGCTACAGTCTCAACAATCAGGACAGACAAGGGAAATATTTCACCAGCACTGTCAGAGATGAGAAACTGAGGCAGAAAAAGATTAAGAGCCTGATTTTCAAATGAGCTCAGCATATTTCTTGCTGAGCTTGCTTGAAATTCTGGCCATAATCAACATCATGGAAATCACTAGATACTGAGCTCCTTTGAAAACCAAACTTCACTATGAAAATCTGGCCCCAGAGGTCTTTTGAAAATCAACATCAAGAGGCTTACCCAAGGTCACCCAGGAAGTCAGTGGCAGAGCTGGGAACTGAACTCACATCTTCTGACTCCCACTCTGCTGCATAACTAATGTCGCCCTGTGTTCTTGTTTTAATTAGCTATGGGGAGATCTCAAACCAGAGAATGCTTTTGAAATGAAAGAAAAGAAAACCCTCGCAACTGCATTCAGCTCCCTTTCAGAAGCATCAGCACAATGGACTTCCAGCAACTCACAAGCAAGAGGGATTTCTAGCTTCTGTAACAAGTTTCTGTTTTCCTCAGAGAACATACATCGTTTGTTGTTTACTTTTCATATATAAAGGGATTCATTGGCGAGCATTTATTCTCTAATAATTTTTTTTTTCGAATTGCAGTATGCCTGTGACCCATACAAATATTTTTCCAGTGACAAATGAGGATAGAAAAAGGAAGCCTGCAGAGCGCAAAGGCTCCTAATGATTAGTAGACAACCTCTGGGGCAAGGAGTGGAGACTTATGCTATTGCTTATTATTACTACATTTTTCCCTAGGTAGAGAGAGTTGTTTGAAGTGGTTTCCTTGCTAATGCAGTGGCAGAGCAAACTATTTACTTTGCATGTATATGTGGTTGCTTCAGTACCTCTCCTGCTATTCCTGTGGAACACCTAAGATGCACTGCAGCAGTCCACAAGTTCTTTCTGGAACATCTAGGTTTTTCCATACTTTCCCTGGCTTTGGCATCATCCATAGGTCTCTAAGCATGTTCCCTGACAAGACTTGGCTGGAGAACTACTTACAGCCATCTCAGGAACAATGAAATATATAAAATTATTGCAAAGGTAGAAAACAAGCCAAGTTTGTAACAGCTCCCTCAGTCCAACACATTTAGCTAAATTCTAGATGTGGAATTATTTTGTCAAAGACAGAATACAGGCTTATTTTTTCCATCAAAAGCTTCAGCCTACTTTTCTGCAAAAGACTATAGAGGTTGATCTGTCAGAAGAGCTCTTCAAAAGGAGGAGCAGGACATTTTCTCAGCACTCTTGACCTTGATATGCTCTCTGTGATCACAGGTGACTCTGCATTCACTGGGAATCTCACTGATAAAAGCCAATGAATTTTGCCCAGCCTTCCTCAGACAGAAGGATACTTGGTGGATAGAAATGGAAACTATGGCTCATGCTGATGGATGGAGATTTCATAAAAGAAGAGCTGCTGGGTTCATTATTCCCAGATTTCTGTCAAAAGAAGAAAAATGTCTTTCTTCTTTCTGACTTTCAGCCTTCTTGTACCTCTTTAGTGCTATTTTCAAATCCGCTGTCTCCTTTGGGATATGTTTCACTTAGGTTCAGAACAGAATCTTATTTCTCTGTCAAAAGCACCTTCTACTTATCTTCTTCATAATTTTCACTGCTACAAATTTATGTGTCCAGCTGCAAAGCTGTGCAAGTTTAAGAACAACCTTATCTAGAAAAGCCAAGAAACACTTCACTAAAGACAAAGCAATAGTTACGGGAATTAGATGGTGGAGTGAGAGTGATTGTGTACAAGCAGCATGTTTGTTTCTAGAGATTAACTGGGCATACAGGTTTTACTTACAGAGCATTTTTAGTTTCTTTTAATCAGTAAAAAGATATTATTAGGGTTATTTTAGTGCTGTCTCAGGGATTACTAGTGTTTCTACAACAGAAGTCATTGAAGGGGGAGTTTGAGGGAAGGCAAATTCATTTTACAGGGCTCTCTTCCTGCTGAAAAATATTTCTCATGAAGGGGTAGCATGAGAAGAAGCAAAGGGACACTTTGGAGTAAACAAGTGAAGCTGAGAACCAAGGTGGGCAGCACTGCCCCAGCAGAGAGGAAGTGGGTGATCCCACGGAGCACCAGCACAGCTGGGTGTGGCAGCAGTCGGAAGGTCCTCGAAGGCCAAGTGATCCCAGAGCCTGCTCCTGCAAGAGGCCTATCTGTCAGGTTCTTTTTTGCCATCTTATCTGTCTCTTGTTTCACTCCACACCCTCCTTTTCTTGTATGGCTTTCTCATTGTCTCCTCTCACTTATCTTGGATCATAAGCATTCTGGGGGAGGGAGCACATCTTTGTATAGTAAAAGGGCAGTGCTGTTACGGCACTATACACGAAATTAATAATAACTCATGCAATATATAAGGTGAAACTTCTCCAATAAGCTCAAATAAGCGTAAGTTGTCTAGAAGAGGGGATCTCTTCAGTTAATGGAAAATATTACTGAAAATCTTGGCATTTAAGGTTAAGTTGCATGCTAATCAAACCAAGACCACTGCTAAACACACAGGCTGCACATTCTGGAATGCCGATTGAGTAGGCTTATGTGGGATCATCCAAAACCTTCGCAAGCTGATAAATCTGAATAATTAGGCTCTCCCTCATTACAGGTCTCCAAAGCACATTAATCAGGTCTCCACAAGAGTAAAGTTCACTCTGGAGACAGAAATACATCTTTGACTAATTGGTTGTTTTGACTGGCTGGATTTGGTAAACGGAGGCTGCATTTGAGATACTGGTATTGACCATATACACTGTTATATGCTGCCTTATAACATGTGCATTCTGCTGGCTGCAAGCTGACCCAGCAACAGATCTAAGAATGTACATTATTTTATCTCTTTTCACTTTTGACAAGCGTGGATTTCCAAGGACCTTACGAAATACTTTTCTCCTCCTCCAACAGATTCACAAATGGAGTAGCTTCTTTTTGTTTTGGTTTAGTTTTGAACTAGGGATTTTGACTCTACATTACAATACTGACTCTGAAGTGAGCTCCATGAGGGCAGTACCAGCAGTCTTGTTAATTGTGTTTCACAGTCATCTTGTTGTCCCTAAACTCACTGAAGGATGGAAATCACTTTTTACATATACTGCCGTCATGGCCAACATCTTGAGGAAAAATTTTCTAGTCTGTTGATCATACAAAATTTATAATTTAAGTAACACTTAGACAAAGCATATACATGCATGAAAAATCAAATACAATTACAAGTATCAAATAATACAATGCTTTTGAAAATGCAAGGGAAATTATATTTGAAAGAATATAATTAGAAACCCTGCTCGCACTAATCTAAAACCCTGTAAAAAAGGGTAAAAAAACTGGTATAAACCAGTAGCATTAGCACCACCCTACTGCACTCTCACTTTAATCCTGCAAACATGTCTGGCATAGGTAGCCACAGGCATCTTTTCTCATATGCAACATCATAAAGATCTAGTTATTGGATGCTTGAACGTTTAAAGTGGGTTAAGGATTATATTACTGTAAAAGCAAGTCTCTTAACTGAAATCTAAAGTTAGCAGTACAACATCACAAACTTATTTCCAAAAATAATTAACTATCTTGAGATAATACATAGATTTTAATGCTATATGTAAATTTTTTTGAAATAGAGTACTTAACAATATTAGAAACTTATATTCAAATATGATTGGAAATGATGGAAACTTTCTTATCAGAGGCCAACAGAAGATTTAATCCACTGAGCACTACTTGTCATTAGTACCAAGTGATGGGTGAAAATGCAGAGAGTTATTAACACCTGAGAAATTAAGAAACCTTATAATCAAATAATATTATTTTAAAAATTGATTTAAATACAGAAGAGGAATATGTTCAGGCAGGTCTTCTATTTCAGACATTTTATTTCCCTTTGAAACTTAAGAAAAAGAAGAAGCAAAAGAAGACAACAGACATGTCAATGGCTGAATGGGTGGGTCGGTCTTTCTGGGAAATGAATCATACTTTTCATTCAGTTTTATGAAAGCCTTGCTTCCAGCATGCCTGTAATTACTATTTGTTGCACACCAGTCAGCCACACAGTCAAGTTTACAAGGATTTGGTAGTTTTCTGAGAGTCTCTTTTGGTACACAAATTACAATGTGGTCCCTTTCCTCAGTAAGCAAATGAGGGCTGGGAAAGCTGATAAAGAAATTTTAGTATAGGATGGTCAGGAAGGTTCTTACATTTGAACGTATTATATTATTATAATAGTCCAACTTGCTAATTGAAAATGTACAGCAATCATCAGTATAGACTGAGATGACTAAATCCTGTGGCCAAAGTTAGCTCTGCCTCAGAATCTGATACTACGAGGACACACAAACCCAAATTATGGCCTGTCTTTGTCAGTTTTGGTATTTTATACAACTGTCTGTTTCTGCCTCACTTGAGTACCTGCTCTGTAAAACTGAAAGTGATTCTTCTGTGGGCAACTCCAGCAAGGGTGCCCAGCCACTGTGTTAGCAGAGAGAGCACCAAGTCAGGTGCTGAAGAGTGTTACAGAGTGCCTCAGGAAAGTCAGCTAAGCACAGGGATCTACAACTGCCACTGACCTTGTACCTGCTACAGACTCACAGAGCACACGTTGATGACAGCACTTCAGATCTCTTGTATTTGGGAGTGCGGTGCTTTTTCCTGCAAAAGCCTCCTACCATCAGATGCTTAGCATTCTAAGGCTTTTCTAGAGTCCAAAACTCTTTCTTTCAAAATACCAGGACACAATATTGTTTCTATCAAAATATGCCAGGAGGAGAAAGCAATAGCAGCAGTCTTTCTCTTTCTTTAGTAACTAAAGCAGGAAAAAAGTTCAGCTACTCTTGGATAGTTTGAAGCCCTGCTAAGGAAAAAGAAGGGACCACTCTGACATCTGCTGAAGCTGGACCACTGTGCAGCTGAAGCAACGGATTGAAAACACGAGCCAAAAACCTTGAGAATTACTTTGCAACTCCAGGAGCAGGGCATTCAACTGGGAGGGATAAAGTTTTAAGCTTTTCCCTAATCATATGCTGTCTAATGTAAGACGCAGTTCCTCAGTACCTTGACAGCAGTACCAGTGCCAATACCTGGCTGCAGACCACAACCACTAATCTTTCAGCACAGATTTGTGTATTCTATGGCAATCTCATTTGTCTGCTCATTACAATGAAAAAAAATTATAACGAGGGGAAAAATAAGTAAAGACATACAAAAACTACACTTGCTTAGAAACTAACTGTGCAAAATATAAAGCTGAACTCTACCATGTTGACCAATTCATTTAAGCATCCTTTTCTCTTTTCTGCAGCTACAAATGCTAGACCATATTTATTAAAAATGATTTTTTTTGGTTTTCAGTTTAACTGTGTTTTATACATTCAAAATATGTAAGTCATTTGAGTAAAACTTGAATCACAATTTCATTTTAGGCTGTTTCATTTGTATGCAAGCAGTGATAGTTCCTTTGGAGGCAGCCTGAAAACAAAGATCAACATAAAACTTTTCACAGACTATATTTACAGAACTCTGCTGATTTAACATTTTTGTGTCATAGAGACAATACATATCTTTTATTCTGTCACTAGACTTTTATCAGTCAGTGACTTCAACCAGTCACAGCTTCAACTACTATTTGCAGTTTATACATGTGTCGTTACTTTTCTAACCTCTCTCTTTTCACCTGGTCATGTATGTCAGCATATTCAGGCTGGATGAAGAGTGGGTTAAGAGCAGCCCTGAGGGGAAAAACTTGGTGTTGGTTGATGTGAAGCTCAACATGACCCTGCAATGTGGTCCTGCAGCCCCGAAAGCCAAACATGTTTGGGCTGCAGCAAAAACCCCATGGGCATCAGGTTGAGGGAGATGATTCTGCCCATCTGCTCTGCCCTTGTGAGACCCCACCAGAAGTGCTGGGCCAACTCTGGGGCCCATAAGATAAGAAGGACATGGAACTGTTGGAGCAAGTCCAGAGGAGGTCACAAAGATGCTCAGAAGGCTGGAACAACTCTCTTATGAAGACAAGCTGAGAGACTTGAGGTTGTTCATCCTGGAGAAGGGTCCAGGGTGACTTTGTAGCACCTTACAGTACTAAACGGGCTACAAAAGAGCTGGAGAGGGAATTTTTACAAGGACATGGAGTGACAGGACAAGGGGTAATGGCTTTAATACACAAGAAGGTAGGTTTAGACCAGATGTCATGAAGAAACTCTTAACCATGAGGGTGATGAGTCACTGAAACAGGTTGCCCAGAGAAGCTGTGTATGCTCCTTTTCAAGTGTTCATGACCAGGTTGAATGTGGCTTTGAGTACCCAGTCTAGTAGAAGATATCCCTGCCCATGGCACTGGGGTTGAAACTAGATGGTCTTTAAGGTCCCTTCCAACCCAAACCATTCTATGATTCTATTATTCTTCCCCTTTCACATATTTCAACAGTGAGAAGGACATAAAAAGGGCTGAAACATTATTTTTAAGCCAGAATGTATCACTCAGATTTGCACAATAGCCTACAAAATGAAGAATAAGAAAAAATATTTAAGCTCTCTAGAATCCAACCCCAAACATAAAACTGAGAAATCACACTGTCTGCCTGAACCTGAAGGGCTATTCTGGAACCTGCTGATGACAATAAATCAGGGATGCCTTTACAATGATGACCCTTACTTCTACGAAAGTCACAGAATCATCTGTTTTGCTTCGTAGAACTGTGAGTTTAGTGAGTGAATACCTGTTTTACACCACTATTCAACAAGCAACTCTTGAATGTAAACTCATGAGAGTCAGAAGATAAAGAAAAGTGTATAAATAGAAAACCTATAGACAAAAGACCAACAGCTTGAAATTTGTCTAACACATTATTTGCAAACTGATTTTTAGGCACCTGAACAAAAATGTCCTTATTCACAGGGTGCTCATTATGCAGAATTTCTTTCACTTGGGCCTCTGTGTTTCTAAGAAATCAGGACCCCTACTCCCATGTCTAAACACTGGGTCAGTTTATGTCACTAAATGCCGTAAGACTGAATCGGCATCTCTTCTAAGAAATGGTATTGCTGATTACCTCATGCACTGAACGAAACCTTATGGTAAAGCTGGCCCTCAGATTAGAACATTACTATCTACAAGCTCAAAAGTATCTAGCCATACATCATTTCCTTGTCTTCACACAAAATGTTCCAACAAATTCCACATATGAATGCAATTATTTACACAGCCTCCTTATGCAGATTTGTGTTAATGACAACAAAATCTTTAAAAGTAAACAGTCACAGTTACCTAAGTCTTTCTGGCGCTCAAGAGCATATTAACACAAACTACTGATCTCAGATGGCTCAAGATCATTCCTAAGTCCAAGAGAAAACTACAAAGAAAGTTAAGTATTCCTGCCATATTTCTAAAAGCACAGTTAAAAATGTTTGAACTTCCTCCTAGCTTTTAAATATTTTTGTTCACAACACAAATTAGCATTGTTTGCTCTTAATGATTTTCTCTCAGAGGATTTGCTCTCTGCATCCTGCCAATGGTTCCTGGCAAAGCTCAGTAAGGCCATGGAACAACCTCTCTGCCATTTGTGGAAGCCTGCCGGAATAGGCCAAACAGAAGTTAAGACCTGATGTAAACAAGTCTCAGTTTCCATATAGCTGTGATTAGATCCTTTGGTCAGTTACCACCATAAATCATATCAGAGAATTACGTTCTGGGGTGGGCAGAGTGAGAAAATGGGAGGGGGGAAGAATCACTATGTATTTTACCTGGTAGATACATGAAAAAGAATTTTAAGTGCTGAACAAGAAAAGTGAATTAATTTGTCCTACTCAGTGGTGAAAGGCAACTTTTCTACAATTCCAGCAAATACAAAGACCCTCTAATACTCTCTGCCCCTCTAAACTCTCTCCCCTTCTAAAACTATAGAAGTAACATATGACTTTGTAAGGATTCCTGGACCTCCCTTAGACCAGAATAATTTTCAAGAATGATGCTTCATCTGAATTAATTAAACGTCACACTATCACTGTGAATTAGCTCCCTATCTTCCCAAATTAAGTTTCCAAAATTTCATACTGTTAATCCTTTATATCACTTCCCAGCAGATTCATAGTGTGGATTTACCAGAAGAAATTATGGGCAGTATTAGAGCAATTTTCAGAAGACATAATACTGTGAAATTGTAGGGACTCAGACAGGAATTTTTTGAGCCAGCTGCCTGTCTGATATGTATCTTTTGATACCAAATCCAGCAAATGTGATACAAGTCTATTCTGAGATTAAATTAGGCCAAGACACACAGTAAGAATTACAAAAAGTTAGCAAAATGGTGTTCTAAATGATGATTTAAAGAATACACAATATCAGATATTTGGCAATGAAAGGGACAACATCATATCATGGGTTTGACACTCAGCATCTCTGCTCAAACCGGACATGTTAAATGCTTAGCAAGAATAAAAAAAATTAAAATTTACTCATATCTTACTAAATTATTATTACTTAGGAAGTTAATCTTTTTAAGGATTTCCTCAAAAGCAGGAGCTGAGGTATAGGAGATTCCACTTCAAAGATTATTAAAAATATGAATTTCTGCACGACTAAGTAAAGATGCTTTTATGTACTGAAAATTGGAAAAGAATCAGCACTAGGGTCCATGATCCCTTCTGGGGATCTTTGTTGGAACCAATTTTATTCAATTTTTTCAGTAATGACCCAGAGAAATGAGAAGGTGGTGACATCTCCAAGTGTGAAGATTCCATTAAACTCAGGTAGCCAAGGGCTGCCCTGATAATGAGGAACTACATTAAGACTTAAGTAAGAGGTCAAAAAGGTGGCAGAAGAGCTTCAACGCAGACAAGTGTAAAGTGATTAATCTATGGAAAAATAATCTAAACCATGCCTGCACAGTGCTAACTCAGACTTCATGGTTACAGATTAGGAAAGAGATCTTGGAGCTGCCACTACCAGTCCTGAAGGAGCTCAATGCACAGGACTAGGAAGCCAAGAAGCTGATCCCCACTGGAATTAGGAACATGGCACTGAGCGCCTTCCTGCCTGAACATCAATCACTGGTGTTCCCCAGTTAGGCTACTATGTGCAGTTCTGGTTTTTGCAACTCAAGGACAAAGTGGAGTTGTAAAAGGTACAGAAAAAGCCAACTAAAACAATGAAGGAGAGGGACAAAGTGCTTTACATGGAGAGACCAAACATGCTGAAACTCGTAGCCTAGAATTGAGTCTGCAGAGACTGTGAGTGAATGAAAACAGGGAACCAGGATAGGATAAGAAAGGGAAAGGGAAGAAGATTTGGGTAACAAGTCAAGTGGCAGGAGTGCACATGGCAGATGAACTGGGCAAGAATTAGGATGGTAAGATGAGAAATATTGTAGCAGTTGGGCTGCAGAAGAGGTGGGAGTGACAGGCATAAGCAGGGGCTGAGCTGAATAACGTCAGGAAAATCTGGAAAGGGTAGCAGGAAGAAATATGCAAGGCTGCAATAGAATATTTTCTACAAATATGATGTGTTTTCCCTGAGTCTGAAATGAAACAAGAAATTCCAGAACCTCAGCACTGGGAAAATCTCGCACTAATGGCTGGTCAGAAAACAGAACCATAAACTGTTGCTTTGCTGATATTTCTTTGTCTTAGTGGCAGGGAACATCTTACACCCAAATGTTCCACATCAGTTGATAATATGCAGGCTCAATACAATTTTATCTTGTCAATATTTTCTGGATGGTTCCATGTGAATTAAATTGCCTGTAGTAACATACTGAAAAGAAATTTCTTTGACAGTTCTTGTCCCCACCCCTGCAGTGGGTTTGCAGGTATCTTCTCAAGAGGTGAGGAAGAGCCAGGTGCACCATTTTGCTTTATTGCTTGGAATGGAATACAATTATTCAAACATTTCTGGCATTTCTGTTCACACACACATACCACCCCCATGCCCCCCTCCTGCATGAAAATAAGTCAAGTTTGCTAGTTTTCATTCTGAGTCAGAATAAAAAGTTGGATTTTTTTTGTTCTCAACCAATTCTAATCTTAATATAACTGAGATAAAATTAACAAAACCCCCACAAAACCCAACAAAACAACACAACACCAAAACCCACCAAATTAAAAGCAATACCAGTTCTTCTGTTTCTTAAGTTTAAGTGCTAAAATTATCATCTTTCAAGTCTTGTTCGAGTTTTGTCTTCTTCTGGCATGACAGTGCATATGAAGTGGGGTAGTGGGCTAGCAGAAGGTTGGTAGGTGGAAAAGAAGGGCGGAGTAAGGCATAACAATGAGACATTTCTTAAGTTTTATAAGGCTATTTCTGTTACATTTCAATGAATCATTTTCTAACACCAGTAAAACTTACAAAATACTCAAGCCTGTTTATTAGCCGTTGCAATAATGGATAATAAACCAACAAGGGATTCCTTACATCCCTAAGAGAGTGTTGTCTAAGTCCACATATGCTACTTAGTATACAGTCTTCATGGAAATACAATAGCTTTTGTTCCATTTAAAAAAATTAAAATATTAAGACTGAAAAAAACCCCTCATTTTGAAAATATCTTATTTTTTCAGCTGAAATACTCATACCATTTGTGGTGAGCACTCCTTAACCCCTGTAGAAAAATGGGAAGCTCTGTATAATCCTGATAAGATCGGTTTTACAAAAGAATGTGTCTAAACACTGCTTACATGAAAGATTTCAGTTTACAGGAAAGAAAGGAAATCCCCACTGAAGGAATTGCACAAGATGTACCAATTACAAGGTATAACATTATGACACAAGGATATGTTTTTATTTTGATTTCTGATGACCCTATGAACCACAAAGACAAGACTTCATCAAGTTGCAGCCTGAGCATGTAACTGATGTCAGGAGGCAATAAACTCACTTCAGCCACTTTATATAGACAGGTGAGTTTATCAGTCATATAAGAAATGGGCATTGAAAAAGAGAAGTAACACTTCTCTTATTCTTTTGTAAAATACAAAACTCCAGGCAGAACATTACAGAATCAATTGCTTTTTTCTCTCATGAGAACACCAGAAATCAGATTTATGCTGATGAAATATGCGAGAAATCTAGTTCTATGAGCTGCTTACATACTGTTTAATAAAAAATATTTCCAAGTAGAAAATAACACTTTAGTATAACATATATGGCTGATACTTTTACTGAAAGCAAAATCAAAAAACCACGGATGTTAAAAATGTTGAACTATGTAAATATATTTGAGGTTTCTCTAGCACTTAGAATGTACCCTTTCGACCTCATGGCTAAGTAAATAAATGTCCTTCTTTAAGCTATTATCAAACTAAAAATATTATAAGTTGATTATTCACATCTAAATATAATTCCATTCATACTTACTCATATCTATAGTTTTGCCTTGAATAACAAAATATTTCATAACAGCAAGTGTGATTAAATACTTCCACCTTGAAGTGCTCAAATTGTGCAATACTGTGGTGGTTTGAGCCAAATTTCAGGGAAACGTTCNCCTGAAAGATTTTAGAGTCCTTCTGTGGGTGTGGTCTCTCTCCTTCTCCTTGGAACTGGGTCGGCGTGGGGGCCCCCCTCTGGGCCGGTGGAAGGTCCCCCGGTTCTGATGTTCTGGTGTTCTGAACAAGTCCAGAAGAGGAGGAAAAAAGAAACCAAAGTCCCGGAAAAACCACTCTCTATCTCCCTCCGAAGAAGCAAAGCCGAAAAACAAAACCGGCTGAAAAGCGAGAAGAATACTCTCCTCTGCTCCTCAGCAAGAAGCAGCTAATCTCTGTGTCCTTGAAGTACAGACTGTTTGAAAAGTTCGCTCAGTTTTTTCTCTCTGTCTCCTGCACTCAGTTTTAAAGGCAGAGAAAGGCACAGGAATCATATGTGGGCATAGAACGGTGATAGGGGATACACAGCATAAAGTCACCCCAAGACAAATACTCTTCTGAAGCAGCTTGCTAGAATACTCCCTGACACCACTCGTGTCATGTCCTTTGTTTTAAAAACATGCACTTTAAAAAGTATTCATCAAAATTTGCTGCCGGTCTCAAGTGCCCCTGTATGTTCACTTAGTAAGACATGATCTACCCCAAGCAAACAACATAAACTATTTTCTGTGTATATATTCCTTCCCAAGTTATGATTCATTATACTGGGGGGTTTTTGTGTTAGATTTTTGTAAGTCTTGAAACCTAAAGAAGAGAGTAGGAGATGTCATATCAAGCCTATTTTTTAACAGGATAACTTTCTAAAGTATGTAATTTCTTTGTTAACAGTATTTCTACATATCATAAAACTCTCAGGAAGCAAGAGAAATCTATCCAGTTGCTACAAAGAGAACAAGAAACTCAATTAACTACTTTTCCCTAAGATTTTAATGACTACTCATCTAAAATTCAGTGATGTAAAACATCAAATAAATCTTTAATAGCTGCACTGTATTCACTGCATGAGAGTCCTCCAGTCCTCCATTCCCATTACCATCCAAACATTTCACAGTAATTTCGAACAGATGAATGGGAAGAGCTATCTAACTTTGACAAGGCTGTCATCTAGAAGGATAGCTTAGGAGCTGATTAATAGTTTTGGTGTTCTAGACGCCTTAGACATAACTTCATGTATCAGTTGTTTCCCAGCTATCCTCTCAAGTTTTGTTTTGTTTTGGCTTTTTTCTTATTAAAAGCTTCTATGAAAGCTGATTTTTTTTTTTAATTAAGGCAATAATTTAACTTCTGGCCTTATTTTCTGCCTTATTTTAGTTTATTCCTCTTATTTTATATTTCTTATTTATCTTTTCAGAAAAATGTAGTTGTGTTGTTCTTGTGTAATGATCTTGTATTTTTTGTCTATTTCCTGCACTGATATTTTTAAAAAATAAAACACAATTACATTACACTACTTTAACACTACAAAAAAGAAATTCACAGATTTTACCTCTTTTTTTGCAGAATCTAAATTTGGGAGATTAGTGCTTGTCCATAAATTCTCCAGGAAGTTACAAAAAAAAAGGAAAGCTAACGAGTCTCTAATACACATAATTTATGGTTTTGCTTTTAAAAACCAAGTGCATTTGACTTTTGTACTTGAAGCCAAATTAGGTTTCTATATTTGTTTTACAAATTTTGAATTGGTTTACTAGCATCTTCTGAAGGACCACAGTGGAGCACATGAATATTTTAAAAACATCACACTCTCCTGAAGATAACCTGTCATGTGCATTATGAAATAGTCCTTTAATTATACAGTTTCATACTTTTACAAAAATACAGCGTGAAGTCTGTGTTACTGTCAGAACAAGAAGGCTGCAAAGCAATAAACAGATCAGTCTAAGATTTCATTCTATCATTGTGACTCACTCAGTGTGTGGTTCAGTGTCTCATTCACTAGAGACAACAAAACCAGAATTACACAAAGACCCATTTCCTCCTAGGCTCTTCCATGGCATTAATCTGGATTTTTGATGCTGCACTGACTGGTGGGGTGACCTTCAGAAAATCACTTTCCCTTCCAGTGTCTGAATTTCCTCATTTCAGTTGCCTTGTTGGTAAAACACATGAAGACCTAGTGATTAAAAACAAGGTGTATATGCAGTAGTAATTAAGTAAAAGACAGTTATCTTGTACTTACAGTGCCCACAGAGCCATCAGCACACTCACCAGTCTGGGCACGAGGACCCATGACCATGACACCTGGCTTTGGTATTACATGACTACCAAAGAAGTTATCTTTTGTATAGATGCTGACAAATACCAGATTAGAGTGAGGAAATTCAACATGAGGTAAAGAGGAACACTAAAAGCAATGGACTCCTCAACGTTCATTCATCCTCCACTATGTGTTCTGTGAACCTGCTGACAAGGAACTAATTTTACTACATTTTTTTCCTGTTTCCATCTTTTAAAGAAACTCAAAAATACATTCAACATATTTAATGGAGTTGTACGTACAACCTAAAGACAAAAATACAAACAGTAGCAGTGAAAGAAAACAACCAAGTGATGGGGCTTATTGCTGGTTCTCATCCTAAAAAGCCCAGCAGTGTGTGGACTCTCATAGTGGCAACAGTGACGAACAAAGGTGCAAGAGGGAATAGAGGAGCAGGAACTTGCACTCCTGCCACCCACTACACCCTTAGAGAAGATGATCTTTTTGCATTAAAATATACTCTGTAGTGCTAATACTTTCTGAATAATAAAATGACAAAATTGCTGCTAGAAAAAGGGACTGCTGGATATTTATACGTATCAAAGAGAGCTGGTATTACAAAAGACTCGGAAAGGATGTGAAACCTCACTTCCAAGTACTTACGAAATAAAGCATGCTTAAAGAAACTTCTGCTAAAAATGAGTAAATAGCACATGATTATGCTTTGCTTCTCTATTTTAATAGAAACTCTCCAATCTAACAAGTTGACTTCAACTGAGAAATTATTTCTGTGACGCTTAGTGTTCTGCCTAAGTACAACTTCTTACAGGACACTTTTGCTTGTTTAATTTAGATTTGGATCTTCCATTCACCACTTTCCACTTTGTTTTCAGAATATGACTTCAAAATAGTAATAGAAGTAGAATGCAAGTATGTAATAGAAATTACTTTAAAAACCAAATAAAACCCCTTTATACCACACTCTCGTCCTTCAACCATTGCAAATTAATAATAATGAAAACAAAAAACCAAAAGAAAACCAAACCAACCCAAACATAAATTAGTATGTCGATATTACTCCCAAGAAGTGTCCCAAAACAATCATCAGTCTTGTTACAAAGGAATAGGTTGGGACTTAGAAGATCTGGGCATTATCAAGTGTAACTTTTGGGGCTGTGCTTTACAGAAATTAGGAAGATAACTGAATTTCTCACTGTTCTGTATCTACACTATAGTTTATTCTGAGTAGGGATTATTTCTTACAAAACATTTCTGTAGCACCCAGTCTGATGGGATAAGCATCTTAATTAAGATGGAGAGAATTTATTCCTGTGAAAACTGTGAATTCATACATAAATATGAATAGCACAGCAATGGAAACAGATTGGTGGGTGGGGACGAACTTGAAAATGTATGCAATAAGAACAACAAAGCAATCACTCAATAAATCCCTCCAAAAAATACTGATTTGCCTAACTATGCTGACAACAAAATACAGGTAGGGGGCTTTAGTTTCTACAATGGGAAATACAAATAGGCACACGAACAGTGCAGAACTCAGTGCTACTGACATTGGTCACAGCACTTCTACAGCACAAACACAGGCAGCATTCATCGATTTCACAGCAGAAATCAATATACTGAATTATTTTCCCTTACTTTTAACATACGTTACATCCTTTAAAAGTACAACATTGTTTTCCTCTCTGTAACCCTCCTGTTCTCCTATTGCAGCAAACATCTACAAATGTCAGTTAAAGGTTCATTTATTTCCTTGCTGATTTCCTGTAAAACTTGTGACTCAGCATGTCATCTGAACCTGTTACTCTGTGTACTGAGAGGACATTGAACACTTTTGCAACTGTGCTCCAGCTGCACACTTTCCACCTCCTTTTTCTGTGAGCAATGCAGAAGTCATCGCTGAGCCGGGCTGATCATTACCCTGTGACTACATTGAGCCCTGCATGTGTGAGTGCACGCACACGCTCGGCTGGAGCTTTGGCCTTCTTTATTCACTAGAAATGCAACACTTTTTCTCTGATCACTACAGAAGAATGCTTTCTTTTCTCACAAGAGTTCTGATGTTCACTACAGTCCTGAGTGATTCCCTTGCATTACTGTCCTGCAGTAATTCTTTTTGAATGAGATCAAGTTTTAAAAATGTAGGTATCTTTTCAAATGCAGCCTGGAATGATTCAGATGGTTTTTTTTTTAGTACTTATTAGAAATATTTGTAAGACTCTCTTTTTCACATATTTATGATGAACCCCTTCAGTCCGAATGGCCAGCTACTTAGCATCACAGACTGAGGACTAAAATAATTTTACTCTTAAATGAGCCCTTCTCACATGACTTCCTCCTATTTGGTCTTTGAATTTCTAAAAAGGTTTGGCTTTTGGGTTTTCAGAGTATCTTTTGTTTTAATGTAACTACACTTTTAAAACTTCCAGTTTTCTGGAAGCTACTTACAAAGTTTTTTGGCATTTATTTGAGAAGGCATTCAAAAGACATACTTTAATTTTTGGGTACAATATTGAATTACCCTAAGTTTCTGCATTTAGGATAAAGAGAGTGCTTCACTGTGCAGGTTTAAACAGAACTTACTTGAATACTGTAGAGCATATCTCTATCCAAAATAAGAAGATTGTACTCTCTAATTTGTTTTCTTGGCATGATTTATCACTTTACAGGCCTCTCTTCTGTCTTCTCATTTCCAGTCTAGATTTCTTCATATGGGAAAGTTTTTTTGTGCTTGTAATAGTTTTTCCTGCCTCTCTCTGAACTCTAACTGCCTTCTCTTTGAAGATAAAATCTCTCCAGAGGAATACAGCATTCATGGTGAGGATTCATAATTTGTATATAATCTCTCAGCTTTCTCTATTCATTTTTAATATGATTCTTTTCCTCTTGCTGTACGATGATGAGCCTGATTTTGGGGACCCAGAAAAGAAAGCACTCATTATTTTGGGCCCTTCTTGTCCCTTTGTTAGTAACAAAACATCTTGCTGGAGAGGTTTAGGCTGAAATTATTTCTGCGTCTAAAGAGCTTGGGAGAACAAGCCTGTGATTGGGACAGCTTTATACAAGCACTGTAGTGTATTGCTGGGATCAGTTCTTGGGAAGGTCAGAGCTCTCCTCCACGGAGTTATTCTAAAGAACACAAGTGCAGAACAACAAAACCATCTGACAGTAACATCTACTTGACCTCATGAGCTGAGTCTGTTTTGAAGTGTATTTTATACTGACTTAAGTAAGAAAATTTCTGGCAGAAAAGAACTTAATTTCTCCTTCTGTGATGCCTTGATTTTCTGTGCCAAGTGCTTTGGAAGAGGACACTGCTGGCTGCCAAGCAGAAGCCCCTTATTCTAACACTCTTTGTGCTTGTGCCAGGCTGTGGGACCCAGCTGACACTTCCCAGATGTCCTGTGGGCAGACAGGAGACTTTGAGTTTAATCACACCTAGGCAGACCTGAAGTTCTCTTTTCTGTAGGCATTATCCCTGAACTTATCTGTACTAGCTTGAATTGATCTATGGTAATGCTTACTACAGCTCTCACAGTTCTTCTACTCTAGTCCAAGTGAGTTTTTTTTTTAATTTACTCAATAAAATAAGTTATTGTGTTTTGACCTTTTTTCTGAATGGACCCCCAGGTCACCTAAAATTGACTCTCATGACAAAGTGTGTTACTTATTTCTGTTTAATTTATCCTTTCTTGGTCCATATTTAATTGCTTTTTGAAATAAAATGCTTCTGGTGTGGCCCAGTAAGGGGCTTAATTTTTCCAAATCTGATAAAGACTTTATTAATCACAACAATTTCAGATTTTGTGCCATGGGTCAGGAGACCAGATTAATTCCGTAGTTCAATAGTACTCTATTGAAATTATTCTCATGCTTAGAAAATTCAACAATGTTAACTTGTTCACCACCTGAACAGAAATACTTTTAAGGCTTTCTGAAAGCTTTGTGGGTTCTGGCACTCTAATTCTGAAAATTATGTCTCTGTTGATTAGGGCTAAGTTTCATTTGCACAACTTTACTCTTGGTCAGCAGGCATTTTACTGGGGCTCCTTGAGGCCAAAGTTACTGTGCAGCAAGCACTCTCCAGGTATATGTTCTGTTTTAAGGTGTGTATAGAGACAGTCTAACAGGGGAATTAAAAAAAATTATGGTTAAAAAAAGGATGATTTGAAAGAAAAGGTGTTAGCCTGTGACAGAAGAGAAGTGGATTCTGACTCTGTTTGGACACACTTTCTAGAGACTACTGTACAAATCACTTCAATTTACATCCACAAAGAGAATGATATGCCTAACTGCCAGTGAAACTCCAGAGAGTTAAGGCCCCCCCCAATTTTTTTTTTTTTTCTTGAAAGTAAGTCTTGTTTTTCTGGGTCTCCAGCATCCATCCACAACATTATTGTAAAACAGCGTTTCTTCTGAAGCAGCTTACATATTCCAATTAATACGCACAGTACAGAAAACCTAGACAGTACTGGCTGTGTGTGGTAACTTAAATAGAGAGGAGGAAGAGAGACCTAGAGAAATACATTTCAGTCCCAAAGCTGTACTTGTCTTTAAAATAAACAGTCCCAATGTCTCAGCAGTCACAGTTTCTCTGACACACACTGCTGCACTAGGAAGATTCCAGAAGAACAAAAACCTTAGTGACTCTATTAGGATGGAAAAAAGAAAAGACAACCAGCAAGGATAAAGGAACCTACCCTTCCTTTTAAAAAATTAATAGAAAGAAGAAACATTTCTACATTTGAAACAGAGTCAAAGATTTTCTGCCAAAATATTGCTGTCACTAAGTTTTATGCATTTGATTTATTGCTGCTTCCTGCTGCTCCTATTTAAACTCTCCTTTCCAGCAGGCATGTAATCAAAAACATACTGTGTTCCAACAGCTTGCTTGTCATGGCTATTTATAGGAAATAATTACTGATAGAAACTTTAAGAGAAAAATAAAGTCCTACACATGAAAATTATTTGGAAAATACTGATCAAATTCAGTTGGATCAACATTTCACTAGAGGATCTGAAGTTCAAGGCAGAATTGAGTCATATTTTGTTTCTTTTTAGCACCTATTCCACATTGCCTCACTATGAATCTACAGGGCAGTTGCATCCTAGCATGTCACAGTAGATGCGAAGCTGAGAGACATTTTTGCTGCATCAAGTTATCTCATTAGGTATGAAAAAAGCTTTCTCTTTATGAGCTCTCACATTGGTGAGAGCAGTTGCCATTTTCTCATTTTATTTGCAATCTATTCTAATAAACAGTGTAAAATGGGTCTTCGGTTTGATGACAGCAGAGGTTTTTGAGAAGACATACCTTGAAGTTCCAAGAGTTTGGAAATTTCATGTTCTGCTCGAAAATAAAATGTGCTTGTCAAACAAGGTTCAGTAGCACAAAATGGAACAAATCACCATGTATGGTGTTCAACAGTCTGCTGAACAGATGGGAGATTTAAGCCTGCAAGACTGCAAATTAAAGAGCACCCAAACATTTTCAAGAAACATTAATACAGCAAGCTTGTGACCACACCAAACCCCCTTATTTTAAGGTTTTTCAAGACTTAAGCCTCTTGTTTCATGATGAAATTGTCAACTGCATTTTTTCAAGCTAACTGCCTCAGTACACTGAAATTGTAATGAGAGACAATGATTTAAAGAGACATGGCAACAGACTGCTGGAGGGCAGGCACCACGAGTACACGTTCCTACAGATGGAACTAATGAAGGTTTCATGTATTAGATACCCTGATGTGAGGGAAGTGGATACCAGCATGAAGAACTCCAAGGAAACAGGCTGCCAGAATCCACTTCATTAATAAGAGATGGCAACCCCTATGGTTAACCTGTTCCTCTGGTAACAGTTAGTATAAGGAATCCAAACCTGAGTCATACCCTTAAAGGTTCATGGAAACTGGAGAGGAGCTGCGTTGGTGAATCAACAAATTACAGGTAACAGGAAAGTCCATCTGTCCATCAGAGCTCTGAGGCGTAAAGTATATGCTGCTATTCTGTTACCAGCAAAATAAACCACAGAGAGTACAAATTGGGTAGTGAGAAAAAATACATCCTAACAATTCAAGAGAATATTTTTTGTCAACAGGGCAAGGTCCTAAGAAATTCTGGGATCTTTAGTTTGGCTTTGTTACCTGTGAACACATAGTTATTAGATAAACAGGAAGACAAAGGATAAACTTCCCTCTATCAATGACCACCACTCAGCAGCAGCACTTTAATTTTTCCAGGGTTGAAAATGAGGCAGCTTTAACACAGCCAGCTGGCAATATCACCCAAGCATTACTTCACGGGAGATGCTGAACTTACAGGTTCTTCTGAGTAAAGAGAGACACGTCCGTATTTCACCAGCATACTGATGAGACTCCTTTCTAAATTCTGAAGTGGTGGCTCTACAAAGCATCATAATAAACTACCTGGGAGACGGAATATGGCCTTAAGGACTGCTGCATTTCAAAACAGTTGATGATGACATACACTTGTCTGCCAGCACCTGTTAAGCCTTTCTCAGAAGTGCATGAAGAGCAAGAAGAATAGCCTCCAACGTATCAGTAATGTCCCTCAGTCACCAAAGCAATAAACCACAATCAAATGTTCTTTTAGCCATTCAGCAGAAACGTGATGATGAGGCAACCTAGATCTGAGAGTGAAGAAATTTAAGCACATACAAAGCACGTAGTACAAAATACGCAACAAAGCCAAACTTGGCCCACAGCCTTTCCAAATGCCCTTGACAGGCAAATTCAAACTATTCTTTACTCTTTTTTTCCAAATGGAAGAAATCTTGTATTGCCGAAGTCAAAAGCAATGCTCTCCATTTAACAGTGCCTGTAATTCATCTGCAGGAAATTAACTGCCAGGCTTTAAAGCATTTTTCCTCTTGGGTAATACTTGGAACAGTCATCGACTCTGTAGCAGCATCCCAGCATTTCTGTTTAGTTTTCCTCTTGGTAGTTAACCACTGCAGCAGCTTCTATGCTGCTGCATTTATTTACATTTTATAATAACAGAATAATAAACTTTCTACTTCCCCTATCTTGATGGCCTTTCTTCAGTCTGAGCTCTTCATGTTTCCTCCGTGTTTCTGCAGCTGTTAGTAAGTGAGAAGCTGCTTTGGATCATTTTGAGTATTCTACCACTTTCTGCTTAAGAAACATGACTCTAGGAACAGAGAAGGCAGCTGTCAGGAGCTTATTTCACAGATGCACTTGGTATGATGTGAAACCATTTTCAGCTGGCAATATCTGGAATAAATATGTAATTGCACCACAGAAAAACAGCAGGCTTAGGAAAAAAATGATGATGAAATCAACGGGCACTGCTGAACTGTGTTTTGATGTTCATCATGCCCTTCCAGAACTTAGCACACATCTCAATTCTGTTTAGCTCTGCAAGTCCACACTCCCTTTCATGAGGCACCAAATGCAGAGGCAAAAAGGAGACTTAAGAGACCAATGCAGAGACTGACGTAAGGCTATCGACAACCTAGGCCAGTGGCACAGCAGGGTGTGCAGATTTAGTGCCTTGTTTTACCTATCAAACTCCACATTTTATAGGCCAATAAAAATATATCCTTGATTACACAATAGGTGGACATTCAGTTTTGCTGCTTACATCAGGAATATGCTTACGCTCCAGTTTCTGTTGTGTTAACAGTTATGAGACCCACAAGCCAAAGTATAGAGAACACAGAGATTTTGATGTTAAACACTGTTATCTTGCCATCCAGAGTCTACACAGCAGAGCCAGTTTGATTACAGACAGGTAACATTTCTCACAAGCATGTTTAATAAGATCAAATATTTTTGGATTACTTTGTGTAGCTGGAAGAGAATAAGTGAGTTTATTATTTGTTATTTTCCAGGTTTATCTGTATTCAGGTAGCACCCAGATGTGCATAGTGTTTTACCTGAAAGTTTTGCTTATGTTCTTCCAGAGTAATTCCTAATCAAAGGAAACACAATAGAAGAAAGATCCAGCTTATATAAAAATTCACTTAAGCACTTTTGCTTCACATAAGAGGCTTATTCACAGTGCTGTAAGAAGAGACTGAAAATGCATACTATATTGTGTGGATACAGAATCCGTAGCTAATCCTATATAAATGCAACAAAGTGAAAATTCCAGAATTAACAAACAACGTGCATTTTCTCTTGCACATCACATTCCATAAAGTATTTGTACTGTAAGCTGCTTGGAGCAGAGATCTGTCACTGTTAATTAGTCTATAAGAACTATGTACATTAGGGACCACATTTAAGACTTTTTTCTTTTCTAAGTTCCAAGGAACAGCTTTGATTTTACAGTTCTATGAATTAGAGGCTAAGGAACAGAAAGCAAAATCTCATTTTAAATAATGTAACTGATTACTTGGGTTTTATTTTCATGATTGTTTTAAAATTTGTGATTTACATTAACTTAAACGATAGGAAAGCAGTGTTTGGGATTTGGGTTTAGTTTTCAAAAAGGTGTTCACACCTAAAAATCTCCAGTCTCTTTCAGCTATACCACTTGCCTAGTATCTGGAAGAACATTCAGGATCACATGTTCAGGACACATCCTGAGCTATAGCCAACATTCACAATTTGTACAATCATTAAAGGGTAAAAATATCTGCTAGAGAAAAAGCTTTTGTTAAATCAAACACTTGGTTGGGGACTACAGAACCAATAATTACTGAAACACCACATTTTGGTAAACTTTGGGCTATATATACTTTTTTCTTAGAAAGAGAAGATAACATAATTACAATCTTCCTTAAAACTCAAGAAGAGGAAATTAAAATCTTCCAGGTGCCCAAATTCATAACAAACTTTAAAAGCTATTTTTGAGAACAAATAGTAAAGATCATGAACACATTATGCCCTTATTGTTCCTCCTATTCTGCTGACCACACTGGCTCCTTCAATACAACTCAAAAGAAGCCAGTCCAAAAGGGCAAAAAAATTGAAATTAAATTGGAAAAAAAAAAAAAAAAAAGAAGACCCAGACAGGGCAAACATATTTCAAAAAATCTGACATTGTGTAAGTTTAGAAGTCAAAATTAGTTGTTGTTCAAGAGTTTTCACATTAGTTACTTCCATACCCAGAGCAGAACACCCAAATGAAATGTTCCAACTACAATATGCCTTTGCCCAGATATTTTCTTCTGAGATTAAGAGGATAAAATAGCATGTACCAAATGAAAAATTCTTTGATGTAAAGGTACATCCATGTTTGCTTATCTTTTGCAATCAGCCTCTCCCGGAAATTTAGAGTTTCCATACAGACATAGTTGCAGCAAATCAGACTCTCTTCTAATTTATGGTTAGAAAGGGTTCCCACACCTGCAGCTCTGACCACATTCCCTTTACACTTTCCAATCCATTCCTTCTCAAGCCATTCCAGCATTATCTCTCCCCCGATATCACTTGTTTGCCAGAACTGCAGCATTTAAGATTCAAACCCAAACACTCCCTGAGGGAGCTGAATACCCTTCATTCTTATTACTGTATATCATTATGAACACAAAACGATCATGAATAAAAGCATTTTTTAAGAGCAAGCTCAATTCTGAGTGGATTTTGCTACAGCAAATACAGAGCTATTGCAAAGGCAAGTATTTTGAACAATAGGTGTCTGCACACCTGGGAAGTTCACAGGCAAACTGCACGCAATTAGCAAGTACAGACTGTAATGTTCCTTTTAAAATCTCAAAATACTAATCTGGACAATTAAATATAATGGCCTTTTATGTAGATAAATGGATAGATATATGATCAGACTGTGTAAAGCACTTGTGAATTTTTCAATTCTGAAAGTTCCATTTGTAGTTTAGTACCATTTACAACACCAGTCCTGAAATGCTATTTACTGCTGTGGTGCTTTGTGCATCCATGCTGCTTAAAAAAATTTTTAAAACTAACATTTCTTTCTTCAAAGATTTACAAGGTAGGACTCCATTCATCAACAGGCTGTAGGTCAGTGGTTTTCAGTCTGTGGTCTGTGAGGCTGTATGGTTTAAGCAAACTAATCTTTGTGAGGCTTAGACTTGTTTTTCAACACCTGCAGTGTGTGAAGCCTGCATTTGAAATTGGTAACTACTGCATTAGCAAAAGACAAGTCACACCTATATAAGCAGTATGAGGATCTATAGACCAGCCCTCTCACAAAAGAGAAGCTGTTTAGAAGATGCTGGATTTCCCTTAATACTCTCTTCATTATTTAGTCCATACTATCTACTGGATTTCCTAGCTTATCAGGCTGTCTTATGGGATGGGTCTAGACTTTTGCTTGTCAAAAAAAAATGTCACTACCTTGCCTTTTTCTGCTTCAAAAAAGAGATGGGAAGAGTTCACTGTTATCTGAAACAGGACTAACTCTAACATTCTCTACCGTTAAAATATGGATAAACTCTGACCTCTAATCTCTCCAAAGTGCTACAAGAGGATCATCATAGCTTATCACAACTGTATTCTGTACCAGCCCCAAGACTTTGCCTGCAGATACCCAGGTTTTACTGCCACTTTTCTGTTGCACCTGTGAAGAAGAACCTAAAACACTCTACTGTATAGAATGCAGTAAAATAGTAGCACTTTAATCAAAAAAGATGAATTACTAAAGAAAGATAGATATAAATTTCTCTCACGTCCCCACATAAAGTCAGCTGACAAAGCTAGTATTCAATAAATTAAATTGATGGTACTTTGTTCTCAAACATAGGCACAAACAGATTACATTCAGCTGTTTCATCAGAAATAACAGTTTTAGTAATACAGTAGAATAGGGCTTATAATTTTCCTAAATGGTACCAACTTGGATTGAAACTGACTGAATTTCAGTCAAAAAAGTACATCCAGGCGCCAAAATCACAAAGCCAAGGAAAATTATGAAATTTTACCTCCATGATTCTGACAACTTGTTCTTTGTACAGATCCAGTATCTATTTGAGCTGAACCAGGGACCTGAAGTTGAGCCCAAGTGTAGGGAAAAAATTTTTGTCTTTCCTATAAGGTCTGTTCATTTTACTCAACATTAACTTTCTGAAAAGCCAACGCATTTGCTTCTGGGCTTATTAATATTGAGATGTAATCTAGACTGGGCATGAGTCCAGAGAGAAGAAAGGAAGATATTCATTCCCCTGCCTAAGCAAAGTGGACTAAATGGAAAAAGAAACTTTCTGATCAAAGCGGGATAAGATGGAAGCCTTGAGAAGGAAAGAGGAAGATTGGGAAAAGCAGCTTGAGCGAGGTGGAATGAATAGAAGACTGCTAGGGAAAGGAAAAGGGAAGTTAGGAAGGGAGTTTCCTTATTCCAAATTTAGAAAGGGAGTGATTTAAGATGACCTATGAAATGTGATGCAAGACTGCAGTCTGCTTTGCATAAACACTGAAGTCAGTGGGAACTATGTGCCACGTAACATAGTGATACCATGTCCTAGGCTTCTCAAAAGCTACCCAAAACATTTATGTTAATCTCTCTGAATTTCAGTTTCCCATCTGTCAAGTAGGAATAATAATAATCCTCTCATATGGATAATGTAAAAACAAATTCATTAATGCTTGCAGATACCGTAATAATGAGGATCATACAAAAGCACAACAGAAATACTAACTCTGCATTAGGAACAGGGTTTAATTAGTCTGTAGTAAAAAACAAATGGGCCTTTTGTGCTCTATGTTTATATCTTAACAGAATGAAATCTTGGTATTTAATAAC
Source organism: Machaerirhynchus nigripectus (assembly GCA_013397975.1). Lineage (NCBI taxonomy): Eukaryota > Metazoa > Chordata > Aves > Passeriformes > Dicruridae > Machaerirhynchus > Machaerirhynchus nigripectus. Next base: position 218,695 of record VZRQ01007577.1, on the reverse strand, counting down.
TCACAGATTGTAAGCAATAACTGTAAAGCAGTAAGTAAAAGGCACTGACCATGTAGCCAAGAAGGTAGAGAATATGAAATACTGAACCAGAATCGAGAGGAAAAAGTAAATTGTGAAAAGTAAAAGTGACTGTGTAACTTAAAGGCTGATTGCTTAAGTGAGGGAGAAGTAGGAATGGATAAAACAATAATTTAATTCAGACACTTTGTAAGATTGCCTTTGCAGCTTTCATAATTGCCTTTTAATTCCACATTATGTGTGTGCTCATACTGACATTCATTTGGGCAGTCACATATCTTCCACACTGACACTGTGTGCACACCTGTATCTATATGTTAAGTAATTTTCAGTTAAACCAATAAAACACATCTAGAACTAATATATTCAGTGTTACTACATAATGACATTAACAAATTCACTTGTAGCATAAATTATTCATGTACAATAGCAGCTTGAAAATATATTTTTCAATTCGTTTGAACTTAGAGTAATCTTAAAACAACAAATGATGAAAGTTCAAACAAAAGTTAATTTTGTTTAATGAACTAACCAAGGAGGTATTGTGAAAGTGTTGTGCAACCAAATGCCAAGCTAATTATTGTGAGAACAAATAACTGTTGCCATAGTTACTGGACAGTGTTTTCCATAATCACTTTTATCTCTTCAATAAATCTTTGTGACGCAACAAATATAAGAAGCTGACTGTAAAATGACTATTATTTTTTGAACAGCATTTAGTTATGTGTGATCTGCCATTGTACTTGTGTTCCCGTGTTTGTCAGAGGATAACAAAAGACAGGTATTTGCTCAAGTTAACAGGGAAACAATTACAGCTATAGCTTGGCTTCTGGACTGCAGTTCAGGTTGTTGATTTTAGCATAAGACATTTTCCTTTTTGTATCAAACACGTCTGTTTATTTGTTTGTCTTTAGACTGTAAAGTATCAAGAAGGCAGGGTTGTTCTCTCTTTTCCCCCCCGTAGTGTGTTATACTTTTATGTTAGTTCACATCAGGTGATGCAGTAAACTCTATAGTAACTGAAAGCTAAAACCAAAATCTGGGTCATAAACAAGTGAACATGGAAGCCAACATCAAAAGCATAGACCACTGCAGAATGAAACAAAATCCCCTGCTCTAACTGAATGCCCCTGTAAGGGAGCCCAGTCTGTATCATACTACAGACTCCACAACTGGCTTCTGCAAAAAGTGTCCTGGACTAATAAATACTCTCTGTTTTCCATATTTTTATGTCCCCAGTTATACCAGTGGATTCATGACTAAATCTATTGCTTGGAGTTAATCTCCGTTTGAAAGGTCTTGAGAAAATACTAGTTTTGACTGGCAAACTCCAGATAATAAAGACAAATAGGGATACCACAGAATAGGCTATCAGCCTCTCAGCAGAATTTTCCAAATTCAACATTTGAGCATAGACATTGAAATGAAATCCCCAGTATTAGAAATGAAATGTCTTTTAGACATTTGCATTAAATGGCATTTCTCTGCTTCTCTGATACCCTGCAATTTCATGTAACTCCTGCCAGCTTGCACAGGATGCTGCAGAAAGCCCCACAAACCAGATGTGGCTTCAAATATGTTTTTCTTGAATTCAAAAGTAATTGATTATCAGCTAAAGCTAGCCACAAATTCTAAAATGAAAAATATAATGTTGACCAATTTCATATGTTTAATAAAAATCCCCTGTGTATTTATACACCTTTTTTTTCATGTCAACAGTATGTTTCTGGTTTTCTGATGAGTTCCTGGAGGGGAAAGGAACTTCTCAAACACAAAACAATCTCATTACACAAGGTGTTCCAGATTTCCAGCTGCAGAGGCAGGAAATCTGGCCACTGCAAGGTCCACAAGATTTAAAGCCATGTTACATGAGAGAGGATCTGTTGCTTTCATAATTGCTCTCATTGTCCCAACAAGGGACTGTAGGTGTTCCAAGACTGGGAATATGGCAGCCCAGAGAGGCAGGAAGAGGGTGTCACAGGAGAGGCTGTCTTAGAGCAGTCTTAGGGTTCCTGAAGCTGAAAGTGCCATTCCTGACAGTTTCATCATGTTTACATAAACAAGAACACCACAGTTCAACACTGGGAGACTGTTTAGCATTTCAGAGCAACAACTTGTCTGTTTTTTCCCAGCAAGTATTTTCACGATTTACAATGCATAAGAAATTTTCTATTTTAATCAGTTGAACAAACAAAAATCATATTATTGGCTGTTTTCATCATTTCTGTCAAGCACAAGGACAAAAGAAATGAGATGGAATTTACAACCCAGAGAAATTTCAGTTCTAAAATAAGCCCTATAAAAAGTTGCATCGGTTTCTATCAAGTTTAGATCTGTGCAGGTTCCACAATGTCCTTTAAACTTTACAGGTCAGCTAATAAAGCTCAAGACACCACCATTGCTTCCTGAGGCACCAGCACAGCTCACAGAGGGGACGACTGGCACAGGCCATCTTCACATTTCACTGATTTTTGCTGCTCCTATTGCCCTCCAAAACAGGAGGCACCAAATTGTTGCACCTCTGCAGCTCAGGTCTGAGCCTAGAACTGGGAATCAAAACTCTGTGCCATTTGTCTTCCTGCTTCTCAGCTGCATCAGAATCTAATGTATTGTATTAAAACAAGAATTGAGAAGCACAAAAAAAGCATCTAATCAGATGATTAATAGAGGAATCAGGTAACTGAGAAGGCCCAGCATAGAAAATAATCACTTATAAAATAAGATTTGAAAACAGCAAAGAACAAAGAGGAAATCAGTTCTACAGAACTACAGGAAAGAATATTTTTAATAGTGCTACAATTAATGCTGAATTTTGGATCACATGTCAATGACTCATGCATTGCTGGATATTTTTTTCCTCCTTTCTCATTTTTTCAGCCTGGTAAGAAGCTTCATTATTAATTTACCTAAGACTGAATGCTCAATTAACCTTTAGCATGCTTTTCAGTGTTTCTGTAACAAAGCCACCATCTCAACATCACTGCCTGCGCCGTCACTTACTAAAACTATTTCTCAGAGAGAAAATGAAACACTGTATGAGTTGCAAGGATAACTGTTTAAAGAGACAAATGGGTTAATTGCATTCATGCCACCTTGTAACAATGAAATTTTAGAAAGCTAAAAAGCCTTGAACAAATAACCAACAATACATGCTGCTGGTAGCCTAAATAAATCCTCACAGTCCCTACTCACGGCAAATGTGTTTTGTTAGAGAAAGGAAGAATTGTATTGCAAGAATTGTACTCATAGGAATTATAGTATCAACTTATTTTACAGCAATTCTATATAGTGGTTGAGAACATTCATTGTTTTAGTCCAGGGTATGCTGGAAATGGAGACACCATAGCCAATAAAACTTTGGGCTTTTTTGTAATATTCTTCAGGTTGTTCATTTGACTACAAGACTGTGCACACCTCGTGCTGTGATGGATTTTAGCTTTGCTGGTACTAAGCTGCAAAGTATTCAGTGTATTACACAGAAATTTCAAGAGGTGAAAAAATCCAGTCCGCATTCCCTGTGCATAGCAGCACATTTTGTGCTGTGAGCTGTGATGCAGTTCTCAAAATATTTTTATGCTTTTTGCTTCTTACAACACTTAAGTGCACAAAGTTACACAGACTTACACAGGGCATCTCAGAGACAGCATCTCTTTCTCCATGCATCACAAAGACCTTGATTAAACTTTGAGCACCAGCTTTTAAGTCATATCAGAACTTGTTTCTCCAGTAAACTGACAGGAGAAAATCCTTATGAACCCAGATTATAGGACTGGATAACCTCTGCCAATACAAGCCATATCATGATCCAGACAGCCCTAGGAAGCAGAAAGCCCATTCAGTGAGCAAAAGAGGTGAAATGAGAAAGAAAAGTTGAATAGTAACTGAAAGAAGGAATTCAGACTTCAGTAGCTGGGGAGATTATTAGATTTAGGTCAACAGCCTCACTGGAGTGATTCCTAAACTTTTCTTTCATAACCTCACTTCTAGGATTACAACCCTATTTTCACTGCAACTTTTGATAGTGTTCATAGTTACAGATCTTACCTCTTAATAGTAATTTTTACGTTTTCATAAAATGTTATTAAGTTATTCCAAAGCATTAGACACAGAGAAACAAAATACACAACTCCTAACTCTGCACTTCTTGTTTAATGGAGTTTCCCTTGAATTCTATTGGTGTAAATGAAAAGGGGTACAAGGCTCTGCATCTCTTAGATAAATAGAAAACATTCTTTGTACCATTACATAAAACTCATTTTGTAAAAGACTTCCTCTAAAGCTTTCATACTATTTTATTTCTTTCCTTGCCTGATTAGCTTTTAACCAAATGTAGATGTTTTCCTTGACCTACTTTCAAAGCTAACTAACCCCTAAATCCCCCAGTTATGCAATCCTGAAGGATTAAATGTTTGTCATGAAAGAGTCTGGATTTGTTTAGACTGAATAAAATTTCAGTGGTTTACATACACTTCATTGATTAAACTACATTCATAGAATGCTGGTTCTTGTCACAGGAAGTCTGCCAAAGTAGCTCTATTTAGATGTACATAAGCTTCTGCTCATAGTTAAACACACAAAATATTAGCATGTGGTGCACCTTGGAAGAGAATGAGGCTCTTTTCATATATTACACTTGTTCCACCTCTGCAGAAGTATTACCATTATATAATATCTACATTGCAGTACCACCCGAATGCCAGCCTGGTCAGAAAACCCCTGCGTTAGGTAAAATGACAATCTCTGCTCCAAAGCATGCAACCTAAAGGGCAGGACAAACCAGGCAGAGGAGATAAACAAGTGGGTTGGTCTGGGGATGGCAGCAAGGACAGGATAACAAATAATAGGATGCACAGGGTTTGCAGCCAGTGAGGAAGAACAATCACAACGTGCCATCTGCTCACCCATAATTAAATTAGAGTTCTCTCTATGCAGTGCAGCAGAGTGGTTTTGAAGGTATAGATACTTGGAGGAGAGCAGGACCTTCTCCTATGTCTTAGAACTTCTCCTGTGCCTAGTAAGGTGTCATGAGACAAAGAATAAAGATGCCCAGGTGGCAAGGACCTAGTGAGGTAACAGGTCACAGACAGAAAGGGCTAAATCAGCACAAAGGTGTATTCTGCTTGCTTTGCTCACACAGTAAAAACATTCTTTACAAGTCACCTTCATGGTGGTTTAAGCTAACTGGTTTTACTTCTCATTTACAATGGGCTGGGAACTGCTATTTCCAGTTACATTATATTAGTTAAAAGGTAAAGCCTCAATTTCTTGGCATTGAGCAGTTGCTCTGTACTTCTTAGAACACGCTGAGATCATCTGCAGAGAAATGAAGATGTCTTTACTGTAAGTGTGAACACCACGAGAGTGATTTAGAAGAACTAAAAATGTATTTTTTTAGGGTATACATGAACCTCTCTAAACAAGGAAGTCAATATTTTTCTTCCTTAGACATGATGATCCCTGCTTGAGTTTCTGTCCTTTCTTCCAAAACAGTATGTCTGTCTCTCTTGGGACAGGAAACCAGAATACATGACCTGCTTTCATCAATTGCTGCTTTCACCTACTGTGAAATTGCTGTTTTAAACAGTTGAAACAAAATGGTCATATACAATTCACTTTCAAACCTTCTACATATGTAGAGTCAGAAATTATTTAATGCATCTAGATTAGTACTCTTCAATACTGAAGTGAAGAGTTTGGGATTTCATTTTCAATTCATTCTGACAAATAAATCACTCTATGATGTGAGCAGGGACTATGAAGTAAATAGCCATGAAATTCAAGTTTAGCAAAAACAGTTATAGCATTGCAACATATCTACTGAATATAAAATGCAAATATAGTACTTTCCACGTTCTGTAAATTTTCTGTAAATACAGTCTTTTGCACAATTACATGCTCCCTTCTTTCTGGAAATGTAAGTAATTTTCAGTTTCTGCTAGGACAGGAAAAACAGCTCACTGAACTTGCAGCCTCAGTATTGCACAATTCTGTATGGATAAGCCAGCTCTTAAAAAGAAAGTCACAGTACTTGTTCACATTATGGGTGGATAACCCAAGCGGCTGCAAAATATGACTGAAACCATTACCCTGCAGATAACCACAGCTTTACAATAGGTACTGACAGCTGCAGATTTGCTGTATTTAAGACAAGATCTGGGGGAAATTCACAGCTGTCACAGCTGTGTGCCTACATTTGTAGCACCCCAAAACAAAAATACTGATCAAGGATGAAAAATAGCTGAGAAAACTGAAAGCGGAAAAATAAAGACAACAATTGAAAATAATGGAAATTAAGGAAATGAAAATTAAGGGAAACTAAGTATGTCTAAGGCCTTGAGAAACAAAAGGAACTGTGCTAGTACATGTGCCTTGTGCTGGGCAGCCTTGTCATGCTAATACTCATCAGAATATGGCTTAATCCAAACGAGTTAAAAAAAAATCACAAGCAGTGGTGAGCAACAAGATTAACGCAAAATCTATTTCCTGGAAAATAAGTTCACCAAATTAAACCAAAAATACAAGATTAATAAAAAAGCAACAAAGGATTTTTTTGTGTTTTACTTTCCTAACTTTTAAAGCAGGTATTTTGAATCCTAAAAACTATGGGGTTTTTTTCCTGGCTCAATACAGTCACAATACACTGTCAAAACAGTTAGATTTATTTAACAGTTAGATTTACTATTACACAAACTAGACTGCACATTGAACAGCTTTTACTGTAGGCTTCATACAGAAGAGTTAAAAACCCTTGCTGGATTATCAGCAGAATTAGCAGACATCACCTGGAGCACAAGCCCTGTTGTTCTTACTTCAACAGCAGGCAGGATTTAGGAGTACAGTTACAGGACTTGTCATTAGGGATTTCTCAGTGCAACTCCAGGCTGAGGCATAACCCTCCTTGTAGCTGGTGACACACCACAGGGGCACTGGATATCCAGGTCCTCAGCAAGGACAAACCAGACTGAATGTACAGAGAGGGCTCTGGTGCCAGGCTGTTTTTCAAGGAAAGGCTCTTCTAAGAAGATCTCAAACTGGGATCTAGGTAGAAGGCACTACCACTGTGAGAGCAAAACTTCAGAACACATCTATCAGCCATTGACCAGAAGAGGAAAGACCACAGGGCTGTAAAGCAGGGAAATGAGATACAGGCACTGGAAGGAAGTGAATCCCCAGGGTTGGCACAATGCGTGACAGGAGTAGGTGGCAGACACAGCTACAGAAGTGGATGTATACACAGTGGATGTAACACACAAACGGTATTTGAAAAACTTCAGGAAAGAGGGAAAATTCCTGCTTAAACTGGTCTTACTGGAAGCTATAAAATACAATAAATGCAAGTTTAAAGAATAATGGTCCTGGGTCAAGTCCTGCAGTAGATGTGGGTACATGCTTAGCTCATGTATTTTGCATTCTTCAGTGTTTCTGGACAAATTTTGAATTAGTTGATAGTATACTCAAACTTAATGCACGTAACTCCTAACAGTTCTAACAGGTTTTCAAATACATTGGTATTTCCTTTGATGTGTGCTTAACATACTTATTTCTGAATGTAAAATTCATGTATTTCATCCCAGAAAAGCAAGCCATTTCTATATTTACTCTCAAACCTCAGCAGAATTACTGTACTTTGCTAGATTTTGGAGGAATAGCAATCAAATAGCTTCCAGTTCTACTTTTGAAGAAAAGCGAACTGAGGAGTAAAAAAGACTGTCAATGTCAAGAGTTACAACAGGATCTGGGGAAATGACATTGTCAATGGTTACAAAAGAACACCCACACACAATGTCTAACCAGATAGAAGATGCAATTTCTCAAAAAAAAAAAAAAAAGTCTGTTAACATTTCTTTGCCATATTTAGGTCACCAGGTTTCACTTAAATATTCATTTTCACCTGAAATAATGTTTAATCCAAATACTAAGCCAAATGTATGTGGAAGTTTTGGAAGATCACTGTACAGTAGGGATCATATTTACTTCAATGTTGACCAGAATAAACTCTTGCTATGATGGTATGAAGTGCTTGCTGTGGCACATATTTCCTGTAGTGTCTCATAAACCTTAGTCCATGCAATATGCAAGGTTTTCCAGATTAAACTCTAGTGTTCCATATATGAAACATCCCTTATTATTTAATTATTGTTTATGAATGAATTTCTAGTCAGGCATTATGTTTTAGGATTACACCAGTACCATCAATTTAAAGAGAACTTTCTAGAAAAAGAGCAGGACAGAAAACATTATTTCAAGTTAGATTTTTTGTTCAAGACTTTGGTTGTTTATTTTAAAGACAGTTTCTTAAAACAATTTTTTGCCTAATGACTGCTTTTCCATTTTAAACCTTAAACAATCTGTTCCATAAACCACCTGGAAAAAATGAACTGAAAAATAGTTGAAAACATCCTTTCATTATAATTCCTGGAAAAATGTGACAGTCATTATCTATAATGAGACTTTTGTATTTACAAAGAGTTAATTTAAATATCATGCTGATCTCCCCTCTCCAAGCTGCACTGAACGATCAGAATTCATTATGCTGCCTGTTATAATGCCATTATTTCTTGTTATAATGAAGACAGTACAAAAAACACACCAGAACAGAAGATACATCTGGTAAAACTGAAATGTCATTTTACAAAAAAATCTTTTTTCTATTCCTCATACTTGGGTCAGACCTGCACTACAAAGCACTGGCTGAACACTGACCACAGCTTTCATGATCCACTCTCAAAGGCTGACTGACCCACAGAGATAGTATCAGAGGTTCTATTACTCAGCCACACATCCTAATGAGAAACTTTCCCATTTCTGTACCACAACCACTGACAGGTTGGCTCACAGACACACCTGTCTTTGCCTCACCCCGGCAGGTCAATGGCCTGTACGGATGGTCTGAGACTACCAAGGCAGAGGAGCCGGGGAATGCTGCAGTGCCTTACGTTTCAGCATGGAGGTGTTCTGGGCTTTTATGCAACTGCATCTAAGGAGGTTAAGGAGCTGTAATTAGCACACATCACCTCTCTGTCACTGCAGCTAATCAGGCTGAAAAATCCCAAGCGTCTCCACTCCTGAGCAGTCCTGCTTCTTGCGATGGAATTTTCAAGCTCTTCTTGCTAATTGCTTACACTGCTTTCAGACTCTCTGGCACCACGGAAAGCTTCCTTTTAGTGTGGAAACAGGGGAGGGGGGGGCGAAATTCTCACTATGGAAGTGACCTTTTCTCTCTGCTAGGAATCTCAGCAGAGGCATGGACCCTTCTGAAGACATCTATTGATATTAACATTACAGACCAATTTGAAGGTATATTCATTTTAATTTTCACTCTATTTCAGAGGTAATTCCTGGGCTCTGTCTATACTGCAAAGTGAACAGGTACTCAAAACAAAATAGTCCAGGTGTCACATCTGGTACCACACTGCCAGCTGCCAGCACAGCTGTGGCTCAGGCTCAAAGCATCCAAATCATGATTACAAACAGCAGAGGTTATGTGATCTGCTGGTGAGTTGTGGTTGTTAGATGCTCAAATCTTACTTGCAACTGATCAAATCAGACCACATGATTGACAGCCTGTGGTCAGGATAGCAGCCTCAAGCTTTCCTCATTGAGAGCATCTCCCAGAATGAGACTTAATTGTGCACCTGAGTACACACAACATACACAAGGTGGATGATGGGCAAGCCTGTAGTTGAGAACGGACTTAATAGTTACTTTGTTATGTTGAACAGCCATTTACTCAAACTTCAGAATCTATACCCTATTCACTTGATGCCTGCTCAGTCTAAATGTGAAGTTCCCACACCACAGACACAGATTATCTAAGACCCAACTGTTGTAAGCAACCATCCAACCAACTGCTGTTTCCTGGTTATGGCCACAGTCTGTTGTGCTTCTCTCTTCCTTGCCTTCCCAGGACCAATGGTAAAATATTTTCCATTGCAGGTCTGGCCCTGTCAGCCTGCACTCTTCAGGCTGTTGTATACTGTCTTCATTTATCAGCTTCAGAGTAATTTTTTACTGATTTTTAAGATTACATGACTGTTTCACAATATGAGGTACAAGTGTACTTGTAGCAGAGTCACTATGTAGGGAATGTCGTAAGCATAAAATAAATTCTAACAGCCAAGAACTAAATACTGTTTAGATGTTTATATCTATCTAATATCATATCATGTTAACATGATTTTATTTTTGCTTTGTGGCTATTCTTTCAACTGAACAATTTTTAGAAATGAGGTTTCATGAGTTCACCTTGGGAAAAAAGAACCCCTTATAAACTAAACAACAAATAATTTTGTTTTGTTGCTATGCCAGATGGATGATACATAAGTTGCTACAGGAAAACATACTTTTAATGTCAGTCCCTCAATATCAGAATTATGTTTTTGCTATTAGCTGTATTGCCAACATAAATGCAAACCTTAAGTAGAGCTGCACATTAGAGATTAATAAAAAGGTGAAAATAAAATAGAGATTAATAAAAAGGTAGAAAATACAGAAGTTTCTGAATGTTTTTCTAGAGGACAGTTTAAAAATGTCAAGGGCAAAATTTGCTATGTAAAAATAGGGCAGTCCACTCTATAGTCATTGAGTTTTTAAGTTTAAAAACAAAAAACAATCCAGCAATCTCCCTCTTTATTGAAAGGTCACTGTAATGCAATAGGACACAGTAAGCAGTTGTGAAATTAAGCCCTCCAGAACCTGGTTGCAGCTTTGGAATGTGACCATTGTTGTGCAATGGAGTTTGTCACCATCATATGAAAACCCCATTGGGAAATACATCTTTTGTTTACCTGCTCATCACAGATAACCATCAACTGATTCACATTCTGTAGTATTTTACTAAGGTCTAAAACAATACCTGGACTGCAAACATTATCTTTTTCACTAAACACCTCTATTCAAGCAATTTTAGAATAAGCTTCATACATCCTACATACAGAATGTTTTCTCTTCTTTTTGTGTTTCTCTTTAAACAGGATGCACATCAACAGGCTCCCAGCCTATTAAATGCTTCTCTGTTCTTGCTACCTATTTTTACCCACCTAAAAAAAATACAATAATGATGCTGAGCTAGATATTCACTGGAATAATAATCATGCTGATGTCTCAATCAGAGGCTTGACCTCTGCTCAGGAGGAACAAGCAGTAAAAGCGAATTCACCCACATGAAGAGACATCTATGTAAGCTGAAGTATGAACACACTGTTCTAATTACAGTCTCAGTTCTCTGGAATTCTGGCAAATCTGAGGGTACATCTACACAGGTGGGTGTAAACAGAGCTCCTCTGCCCACTCCCTTGGTTGAACTGATGGAGACTAGTGCTGATTCAGAATCTGTATAGCCACATTTGCATGGCACTGGCCTGACTAGATGTAGAGACAAGGCAGGCAGAGGAACTCAGTATGTCTGCACATGTCTGTAGACACTCATCCTGAGGTGCAGACTTTCCCCATCCTACAGAGGACAATACAATAAAGATGTTAATCAAATTTCTCAGTAAGGGAGCTAAAGAGATATTCCAAGTTTACATATAAACTAAAAATATGGCTCCAGACTTAGCTTCTTAAATGTGGATTTAGGAAATTAACTTTGCAATATGCAGTGTTGATGCAGCAAGTTTACCATCAGTATCCTAATTTTCTCAAATAGCAAAACTGATCTGAAATACACAAGCTAGTTATGTCTTAAAGGACAAGTTTTTAACTTGTTTGGTGAAAAGCCTGTGTCTTCACTCCCATCGTCTTTGGTGACTTGACTGCCCCAGGACGTCCTGCCCCCCAGGACTTGACTGCCCCCTAAGGACTTCTCATGACTTGAACCATCTCTTCAGCTGCAAACATCTGTTTGTCGTTTCTGATCTGTAATTCATCTCAGGGCAAATTTGTCCACTAATACATGACAAATACACCTGCTACCATAAATATAAAAGGCTTGCCATAGATTTTAGGTGTGTAAGAAACAAAAAACAGAGGCAGTGAAATCTGCTAGACTAATGGCTTTTGAAAACAGAGAGCACTTGGCAGCTGTTTAGAAATGAGCACATTAACATTTAGACTCTTCTCAAAAGGTGACAGTGATTAACAGTCAGTTCAGTGATACCACTAGATCTTGTATGACTATGCTTGTGAATCAACCTCAGACAAACTGTAGCAAAAAAGGGCTATTTTTAAGATTAAAGGCTCACAGGACAACCTTAGTCAGAAAGGTTGGTTCTAACAGGGCACAGTCACATAAAAATAGTGCAACAGACAAAGAACAGTTTTTTCTGGCCATCTGTAGCTCATGCTGTGCAAGTAGTTTAATGGCAAATTTGTTTAGTAATAACTATATTATTCACAACTCCACGGGAATAAGGAATTACACCCTAAGCATCCTATGAAAGAGTTCCTCAGGTTAGAAGTACCTGATAAGATCAATTTCAAGGGTGGGGGAAAAAAGGCTCCACTCTGCTGCTGAAAGCAGTGCTGGACCTGGATATATCCATGGAATCTAATTTGTTAGTTCAAAATTCCTGTCACTTTCCTGTTGACAACTCACAGACCCTGCGGTGCCTATACGGCACCTCAAGCACACTTCAAGACCCAGGGAAAGAATGCAGCAATATGTTCATCCTCACAGCCTGCAGTGGTTAAGTGGGTATGAATTCTCTCAGCACTCTGCATGATTTACAGCTTTCTAGAATGTATTCTGTTTGCTCTATCATGTGAAAATATTAAAGAAAATCATCTTGGATTCATAACTGGAACAGCAAGTGATTTGAAAACTGAGAGTTTTCACCTATCATTTTAGGATGCACATGTAACAGAATGTTGGTTTCACTTCAACAGAGTATTTAGTATGTATTTATGGGGAAAAAAATTTAACACTTTGTAATAAAGTTCTCATTAAGTGCTGGACTATGATGCTTCCATGTGTTAATCTAGAGCTCAGCACATGGTCTTCTGATCTCTCCTACAGACTCCATGTCACTGCCCCGCCCTCACTCTGTCAGTGTGTGAACGTGTACCCGGAAACACCACGTATGTGAGGGGAATAATTTGCTATAGCTTAATAGAGACATTACTTACACGACGTGTATAGAGATGCCCAAGAGATATCATGCCTTAGGCAGCTCCAATCTTTATGATGATCCTCTGAGCAGAAAAACCTCCTACACAGAGCTGTCTTTTAAAAGACACAGTCTTACTCCTAACATAAATTCTCACGTCTATATTCTGCCTAACATGCGTGGAGGTGGGGCTGAGGCACAGCCTATTCAGTAGCTATGAAGAGATTGCTAAAGAGCATATACCATGAGTAACTACTGCAACCATTTTAATCACAGGGGTTTGGGGGTCACTGTCAAAGAGGTAACACAGAAAAAAATCAAAATCCTTTTCCACTTTATACTGTTTGATATACACATTAATTTTTTTATTCTAGGTTTAGGAAAATAACATGGTATCATTTTTAGTATGACTGTTAGTCAGGAAAACAAAGAAAAAATACTTTAACCTTATTTACTTAAATTTACTGAACAATTTTAAATTTTAAAGAGAAGTCTTCAGTGCAGTGATCACAAATTCATGTTGAAATGGGACAGAAGAGTGCATATCAGGACAATGCTTAGGATGTCACTGTTAAGCTTAATTAATCATTCTTATTTCTCTCTTGAGTCATAATAATGAGATTTTTTAATAGGAAAACCACTTCAAGAGAAATTTTTGATGTTCTAGCAGATTAGAGAGAGAAAATGCTTTCGCTTACAAAGATCCTGCACAGCACGTATTATTAAATGTACAGATAAATGTAACTTACAGTTTCTATTTCCACAATCTGTAGTTACAGGAAGAGATACATAGCAAGCTTTTTCTCCATACCGAGGATGTGGGATTTTACATTTGTAGCTGTTTTGAACTTACATTATTAATATTTTAGTTTGATTTTTGGTACCTCCTTTGAACACATGCAGAAGGTTGTATGCTGATAGCATAAGATTTTTCTTCAATTATCATAGTAATATTGTTTAAGTAGGAAAAAATATGGAACATATTAAAGAATTTCCCTATCTATTGCTCTAAGAAGTGGCTTTTAGTTAGAAATAATATTTAGGAGGAACCAAAATTTTAGCATAATGAAGAGTGATATTTGGTCCTGCCAGTGTATTTCAGGATCTCATCACATGGTTGCCTCAGCAAGTTGCTTTTGGTTTAAGCCCTCTCTCGTTACCCCTTCCCATCCGACTGAAATCAGCTGATCTTTTCAGGCATTCCCACAGTCAGCCAACAAGCTACTCACTGTCAGACACCCAGCACCATATTTAGGGTGTGCCTTTCACATACAGAGGCCAATAGGAACACAGTTGCCTCATTCTGTCTGCCCCTTCAGAGCTGAATGCCTTCCAATCAAAAAACCCTTGCCAACCCAAGAAAAAACACTCTCAGCCTACAGGCTTAGCTTTCTGATTCCACGTGCCTTTGCCGAAAATACAAATCAATAATAACAATAAAGGTATTTTAATATATATAAAATATATCTTACGTAATCTAGATAAAATGTAATTAACTTTTAACATCCATGCAATCATTTCATTATTGCAGCTAAAAAAATAATTCTCAGAATCCATCTCTTCCAGAATCTCCAAGAAAAATACCCTTTGTTTCACCATTTTCTGATTCACTCGACTTTGGAAGAAAAATAAACACATTGCTGTGTTCAATATCGTTGCACAAGAGAATTCACAAGAATGAAATGTGTTCAAAGTTCCTAGAAAAAAATGCAGCAATGCAGGCTGCCAACTTGTTCAATGTCAAGCTCTAGGCAGTATAGCAGGACTAGCAGTAAATGACTCATAGTGAGTCACGCTTTAGCTATTTTTGCTTTTAAAGTAATGCCAGGCGCTGTGTTAATATTCAACCCTGAGTAAATTTAGCAATGCAAGAAAACAAGTGTTTCCATGGTTGCTCCTTCACAATGTTTATGGTATATACACAGCCATTAGGCACAGGAATTAAGCCAAATTAAGAATATGGAAATGTTCCTCTTTCATTTACAACTGAATTTCTCTACACTGGGTTTCATGACTCACTCCGCTACTAGTTTTTCCAACTCTAACAAAAATGTAAAGCCATAGCTAGCACGCCACCATACTGTTAGTGGTCAATAGCCACTACTTTCCTCTAAATTACAGCTTGTGCTGTGTACAGTACTGAGCTGGAAGCATGATAATGAAGTATTTTTTTCAGGACAAAACAAGACTGACAGGAAGGCCTCAGTAGTGACTCTAAGTACATTCATCATGGGTAAAATGTTCTGTGACACTTCTAAGGAGGAGCTGGCAAAGCTAAAGCCAAAGAGGAGGACTAAAGGGAGGAAGGAGGTTGTGGCATCACCTGAAAAGGAAAAGCAGCTCCAAAAAAATGAGGAAGGATGCTGATTGAGGCTGGGGAGCAGTGGGGTAAAATGAGAGAAGTGGTGAAAAGAGTACAACAGAGCTGGAAAATATCTTTCCATGACATAGCTGTGATGTGACAAAACCCGTATGGAGGCACGACTTCAATGCAGCAATCTACACAGCTGTGTTTTCTTAGGTGAGCAGGTATTTGTGGAATTATAGAATATGAGCCCAACCAATGTAGACATCTGACAAAACAGATGTAGACATCAAAACAAAACTCCGCTGGAGATGAGAAAAGAAGAATTCAATCTGCACTGCAGGAAAAAAAAAGACCCACAAAAAACCCAAAGCAATGGATGCTGCAGTAAAGTTTAGGTGAATAGCTTACTTTGCCCACACTAATAACAGAGCTGCCAAATGATTACATATGATTGCTAGTTAAAATTTTTTGTTCCCACTTTAATAGCGATTTATTCATTAGTCTTAAATTGCAGTAATTACTATTTTTATTGTAGAAGCCGATAAAGCAATCAGAAAGCTTTTACGTTTTTTCCCTCAAAGGAAACTCTTCAGCTTTTCTGCATGAAGTCTTCCATCCTGTGATAAGCAAGGATTGTTTTTGTCCATGTTTTCCTATATAACTATAAACTAGCCACTTACTGGGAGTTTAGACAGATCCTGATGAACAGCCTTCTTGCAAAAACTTCCTTTGATTTCACTAAGTCTTGGACTGACCCTTAAACCTTCAAACAGGGAGCGAGGGAGAATACCTAAGTCTGGCCCAAATCCAAACTGAAACAAACTACTGAAGCCCAAAATTATGAAAAATTCTGTTCAGTGGCCTCTTAACCCTGAAGGTATCTATCTCCAGTAAGTCTCTCCCAGGTTCTCCAGGGATCTGAAGATCTGAGTTCTGTACTTGTCCAGAGCTGCCCCAACCTGAATATCTAAGAATACATTGTTTGTCAAGCAACCTCTTAGGCTCTTGAAAGGAGGCACAGCTCCATTCAAGTGGGAGAAGAGAAGGTGATGATGGAGATGTACATAACCCAGATTTCCATTTCTTGCTGCAAGAGTTAACTACTGGAGTACACTCCCTTCCAAACATTCCCAGCCCCCTTCCACTTCTAGCTGCACATGGTGGCATTTTGTTTCAACTGAAGGACTGCAGAGTGCCTTCTGCATACCTGCCTGCAGCCAAGGGGTTGCTGAAAAGCCTATGAGCAATGGTGTGATGTCAGATGTAAATTCCATCCCATCCAGCAGCCTTACTCTGATGATGAGTAATGAAAATTGCTACAGAGGGCATGAGGCAGGGAAAGCCGACAGCAATGTTTTCCTGGTATCATCCAGTCTCCAGTAATCCAGTCAGGGGAGGATCCAGAGAGGAGTCAAACATGTCATCTTCCTCATAAGGGCTTTTTTTAGGTGCTTATTTGTGAATTTATTGGCATCACTTCCTGGGAAACTGCTATAGTCACAACGCTACGGTATAAAATATAAGCACTCTCACCATCACTCCATTAACTGCTTCTTTCCCTCAACAGGTATTTTTAGTGCCTCTTGGAACACCTGTTAAGCAACTTGTCTTTAATCCTAAAATCATTCACTGCAAGTCTGGTAACACAAATCTACATCCACATTTGAGATGATAAGACACGATAAACCTATCCACACTTGTAAATTCAGATGCTATGTCTGAAATCAGAGCTAATAACTGCTGAAAGGTGACAACTTAAACCACTCCTCATTTGTGACAGAACATCTGAATGCTCCAAGCCTGCTTAAGAGTAAGCATAAATGCCAATAAAGTTGTTTGATTTCTTTGACTTTGTGCTAATGGTGATTGCAAGCACCATCTCCTAGGTTACCCCTGAGAAACAGTACACAGAATTAGCACTTCAGCTCCCTGATAACATCAGTAATCATGCGAGGGTCTGAAATTCCTAAATCTACAGATTAGAGCCATGGTCCATTTCCTCTCCAGCTACATAATACAAGCACAGGTGCTCAGTCTCACAGTAAAAGAAAATCATTCCCTTTGCGTTACTTTATAGTTGGCATGTTTTTAGTCAACTTACGCAATACTGTGATTGACATAGAGATGTAAAGCACTCTGTGCTGACGGAACAGATTTGTCACTGAACAAAGCTGTTCAAGCAGGTGTGCCATAGCCCTCCTCCTGGGAGCCAAGGCACTTAATGCTAGGCTCTGGCAACCAGTCAGAGGTCTACAGACCTAATAGATGGGTTTTGCAGTCCTTAAGCGCTTCTCTAGCTTTCTTCCTCCATTTCAGCTCAACTTCTAACAGGGTTGGGGGAGTGTGAAGAAGATCTCCAGTATATTAATGGCATAAAATTCAATTTTACCATGCTCTACTGCATGCTCTACTGTGAGTTTATCGGTGCCTACGGCTTTTAAGAGGGAAATGAAATAATATGGATATCAGAAATTACTGTAAGCAGCCAATGCACATGAACGTCTGATATGGAATTAGAGGATATTTATTAATCTTGCTGTACACTACTATTTTGCATGTTGCAAGTATAGATCAGGGAAATTCCACTGATTTCAGACCTACACTGGCACTTACCAAAGCAAGATCTACCTCAACCTGCCACATTTCTGAAGGACATACGAAAGAGCCACACGGCAAATAGTTTCAGGACCCATAAAAGCAAGTAAAATGGTACTTAGCTGACAGAGGCAGTCCTTGCATTTTCACTTCTTAGATTTGCAAAATAGTTTGTATCATTATACCAGGAAAGAAGTGAATGAAAACTCTTAGTGAAATCACTGGTGTTTTATTACCAGAAAGCAAATTTCTCATAGGGTATAATCCATCTATTAAACATTTCCCAATTTCCAATAAAGTCAAGGCTTAGTATCTATCCCTATGCTTCTCACTCATCTGAAATTTATAAAACATTTCTAATGAGTTCAAGTATGGTCACAAGACATGAGATTTTATAAGCTTTCATGTTTCATAACTGGATTACCATAGAGTCAAGAAATACAGGAACTGAACTCCATTGAGGGAGAACACCTCTATAAGCCAGGGTACACTGCTGAAACAGGAACAGTGAGCAAAAATTTGGTCATTGACTTATTTTGCTTGAAAATTTCTCACCATCTGAACAAAATTCTAAGGTTTTTCATCATCCTACCAAGAGAAACAAAGGAGAAAAAATTAATATATTTAAGATGGCATTTTATTAGATACTGTGATTGAATGCAACATCAAGGGAATAGAAGCAGCATCCAGAAGCTCCCTTCCTGACCTATATATTCATATGAACAGTAAAAATGCCATGCTGGCAGCCATCAATGTGCTCAGTTTAGAGAGAATTATCCCATAGCAGTAACAATAAATTAACCTAAGTATTATCCCTGAGTGTATAATAATCATAAAAAATTATTTCTATGTAACACTCCATTTCCTTTCTAGATTTTATAGACTCGGTGCTGACCTGAAAGCCAGGCCAATATAAAATCAAGAATTACATCCTGAAAAGACTTTTGCAATGGGATAAAATGCAGATCTTTTAAAAATATATGTACAGATTAAATGACATAGAGATAAGAAGATCTTATCCTCAAGCATCTGCTGATTAGAAGGGCAGATATTTATAACAGAAGAGACCTGCATCTGATGCTCTTTCTGATTTAGATACGTCCTACCTCAGCTGACTGCTTTACCATAGGGCTAAAGGGTCAGTGTCTGTCAGTATTTCCTTCTGCAGTTGTTGCCATTTTTATATATAGTTAAATACACTGTGGACAGAGAGAGGGAGACTGATTCCAGAGTTACAGGTCAATCACTTAATAGGCTAAGAGTCAGTCAAGTTCTGATTTTAAATCACCATGACTGAANGGGGGGGAGCTCTAAATGCCAAAGCAAGAAACTTCTTATTTTGATCAATTACATTAGAAAGGCAACCATTTCATCAAAGAAACCCTCACCAAGTCTACTGGCACTTGATGTTCATCATTAATCCACTAACACAATTATTGTTATTGCAAGCTTCTGCATTTACAACATAGCTAATTTTTAGCCTGGAGAAGTCATTCCAGACTGCAGAAGGAAAGTTCTGATGGTTTCATTCATTCTGGAGTTGGTCTTTCTTCACAAACTAGTAAGGACACTAGCTGTGATGGTAATTCTGCACTTTGGATATTGTTCTTGGGTACCATTACAGCTCCCATTGCTATACTGTGTGAGCATCCCATTTATCTAGTTTGTTTCTCAAGCTGATCTTTCCAAAAACTCTGTGAAATAGAGTAATTTTAACTCATTCCATTATCAGGCCCTCATCTCTTAATCCTTCAAAACTACAAGTGGGCAAATCCTGAGCAAATAAACTAGTTCCTTCCAGGAAATACCGAGGCAGGACAGTCCCACGATGCAAAGTTTCTCTTCTCAGAATAGTCCTTAACCCTACCCAAAAGTCAGCTCTCACTCACACAAATGCCTCTTGACATATCCATTTCACTCCTCTGGGGATGCAGTTTGCCCCCTCAGCATCATGCCATGGAAACATCACTCTGGCACACTAAAACACACTTAGGTTATTATCTACAGTTCTTTGAACTGAAAAAACCACAAAAACGTAATAATGATATTTTAGTGCCACAAGAGAAGCAGGGCAATTGAATGTTTAGCACTCAGTTGGACATGGCTGCTTTGCTCCACAGGGTACCAGCCCAGAGCAGCATGGATAGGAGCTAGTCCAGGTCTCTTCTTGCACAGTCCACAAACACAATACACACAGAACTGAATTCCAGACATGGGTGTAAGGCCCAGACCGACAAAGTTTTTAGGCACCTAACTCCCAGTGATCTGTTCTGAAATTAAATACTTGATCTAAGATGACAAGAGGGTAACAAAGTGAAGACCTAAACCGAGGTCTCCTAAACTTAAAATGACCTTCCTCAGTGCTGGATCCTTTCTTTACTCATCAAGGGGCTGTCTGTAAGGAATTCTACATAAATGAAAAGTGCATATCCCACACAGACCACTGAACTGTTGTAACACCAAACCCACTTTCAGCTGGAATTTTCAACTCTTGTGCTGTTTTCTCATAATTAGCCAGTAAGAGGATTTAAATTTTTTTAATATAAGGAAAAATACACTAACATTATTTTTCTCTGCCATCAGAGCCAAGTATACAGACAAAAATAGGCCAACTAAGAAATCAGCTACAACTGAAGAGAAAACCAGATCTGCAAATCAGTTATGTGAGTCCAGACAAGTAACTTCAACAATTTCCTCAAATTTCACCACTGCTGTGTGGTGAGAACTAAAACTAACTTGCCTACCTCAATGTGATGTTTTGCGGATTAATTGGAGAAACTTGTCAAGCATTATAATACACAGTACCTTGCTGCAGCATGTTTTCTTACCCTAATAAAAGCAAATCAAAGACCTTAGTCTTTCCTGCAACCTATGATAGATTGTTTTAAAAATTTAAAGATAATTCACAATTCATTTTTTCTATCCCAAACTGTATCTAAAATGACATTTTTTCACATCATTATTTCTCAGCATATGCACAGCTTAAAATACATGTAGCAACAGGGCATATGGCATCTACTTGAACATTAAATTTAAAATCTTCTCCTTTCAAAATATTTGCTTATTGATAACAACTATAAATCCATCCTAGCAAAATGATACATACTTTTTCCTTTCAAAGACTCAGAGACTTTTTTTTCTTCAGTGGAGAAGGCAAGAAAGATCGTTACAACTGCAGTGTAGCTACTTTCCTAACTACATGACAGTGACTTGTTTCCTGTGACAAAAAATTGCCTAAACTACTACTGAAGTCTCAAAATGATTTGTCCCCCATAAAAAAATATTATCTTTCCTACATTTGCCAAATTCACTCCTTAACTGTTTGGAACAACCAGGAATATTGTCATTCACTCATATCTTAGCACTTTCCAGAAAATCACTACTGAAGCATGCATCTGTTGTGTGTTTGCAGAAGGCACAGTTATCAAGAATTCCAAAGTGCATGTTATCAGCTGCTACGAAAGGGCTACAAAAGGGCTATGAAATCTGTCATCCTTTGTGCACCAAACGTGACACTAAATAACCTTCAACAAATACAGCAGGAGCAGCTAGGGTCACAGGAGCAGAGATCAAACCTTCTGATTAGTTCTCTGTACAGAGTATCAGAAATTTAAACTGATACAGGGAGAATAAAGACAGATCTTAGTTTGATTCTGTGAAGACAAAATTCTCATACTTTCTGCCAGAAGATAGATGCCTTTGATACGTGTATATGTATGTGTGTATAAATATATATATATTCTGGCATGAAATAAAAAGACTCAGTAATACAACTTCAAACAGAAGGTGGGATTTTAAACTTACAGAAGATACGAAATGCAAAGTTACAATTCCTGCAGTAATCATGGTTTAGTTCCTATGGGCTCACTCCTGCAAGGCTCTGTATTGTGGTCATGCTCCAATGAGGAAGTGAAACATGGCAGCAATCTCACTCATTTCAAAGGATCTACTCATAAAATTTAATATAAGCAACTTGCTTAAGCATTTCACTTAATCAAAAGGAGATCACTAAGCACTTTGCAGATCAAGGACCATTATGTCTAAGGAGAGCATCAGTCATGTAGTGTTAGGGGCACAAAAAATTTTCCTTACCACACATGCAATCACTTAGAACTTTCTGGTGTTACCAAATTTAGTGAATACCCCTCCAAGTACTCAGTTATTTGGAAAAGATAATATGGCCACTTGGGGGTACAAGAAATGGTTAAAAAAGGGAAAAATTAATCAACACTCTTTTCTACTGCTTACAGTCTAAGAAGGTTTGAGTAGAAAAATGAAAATGTTTTCCATTAAAAATAAGAAATGGGAATTTATGAAACTAAGATAGTTCTGAAAACAGACTTCAGAAAAATCACTTGCTGTTCACATAAAACCTGTCTGACAGTGTTTTGACACATATCAGAGGTGAAGATTTTTCATCACTGCACAAACTCCAGCTAAAGTAGCTGCAATAATAAAGGCTCACAGACTTAGAGAAAATGCCTGAAAACTGTCTGAAAGATGGGCAGAACAGAAACTGCTCTGAGGCATGATCTCATCCTTACTGCCACAGAGATGAACTTGCCCAATTTCATTTCTGCACCTCAGCTGCTGCTGAAGTTCAAAGCTAAGAAGGTCTCCTTCCCACAGAACTACCAAGAGAAGACAAGCTGAAGGTGATACAGCACCATTCTCCCCTTCTCCTCCCCAAGTATTAGAGCTACCTATGGCACTGCCTGTCACCTGCCAGGGGACAGGGAACAACCGTGCAGCTTCCTTTCATCACTGTGGAAGCAAATATCAAAAGAGAAAATATATTAGCTTAATTTTCTGTTAAAATAAGGTTGTATTTAACTACTTCACACTTTGCACCACACCTAAAAACCGTGTAAAGAAAGTTTTTCTCCTTCAAATCCTAGGTAATTGCCAAGTAGCAAGATAATGTGAGAGTATTTCCTTGTTCAGCTATTCTAGAATACAAATGTCAAATTCTGCATAAAAATACATGATCATTAATGGTACCTCATCCTGGGAGGCAAATCATTTTAGTGTCTACCCTGTCTGCTCCTTTGAGATAGAAAAGATAGGAAGAACAACAACAACAACAACAACAACAACAACAACAAAACAAAACAAAAAAGAAACAAAAAAAAAGAAACAGAAAAGCCCCTCTGAGAAAACCTGGCAGGAGTTTTTATGTTTTATCTAATTGAGCAATAAAACCAAATTCCAGAAAAGAGCTAAAACCTGAACCACAACTGTATATGTGTTCTTGCAACAGGCCAGGAATTGTGAACTAAGTTGCGCCTGGCAAGACTAATAGTTGGAAACAAAGTATTAACCAATAGTTGTTGATGAAGTTATTGATACGTGTAACTCACATCTAGCAGTTTTAAAGTGTGCCCCAAAATCTGCAGACACATTATAATATGCTGTTAAGATGAGGCCAGAATTGTAGGACTCATGCTTTTGAAACCACAACTCATACAGCAGAAGGTAAGAATACACAGATAACTTGGCTTAAGCATGAATGCTGAATATTTAACAGCGTGACCTTAATTTCTTCTCACAAAACAACCCCACCAAAAACACACAGTATGTTTTAAGGTAAATCACCAGCTTATGGAAACCAGTAATGTCTTTTACAGATTTTATGAATCTTCAGCTCAGCTGGTATTGCAACTCTGAAATATCTGCCTCTGTGTCCAGTTTTCCTTCACGGTAACACCATTTTCTACATGACATATCACAGAATCACAGAATCAGGTTGGAAAAGATCTCTGAGATCTTCCAGTCCAACCTGTGACTGAACACCACCTTGTCAACTAGACCACAGCTCTGAGCCATGTCCAGTCTTTCCTTAAACACCTCCAGGGACAGGGACTCTGCCACCTCCCTGGGCAGTCGAGTCCGGTGTCTAATTACCCTTTCCGTGAAGAAATTCCTCCTGATTTCCAATATAAACTTTCCCTGGCACAGCTTAAGACTATATGGGATACTTTAGATAATATTGACAGTGCTCCATTATACATCCAGGCATAATGATTTACTGTGTAGAGCCCATCAGTGAGGTTTTTTGCACCAGATGGAGTACAGTTGTCACTTTAGTCTCTCACAAAGCTGTTAAGACCAGAGGCCCTCTAAGAATTCCTATAAGAATGTGGGTATCTGTCATTTTTAAGCTTGTGAATTATATCTGTGATATTCATTTCCACAGGTATTTTTAAGGGCTAGGTATGAGTGAGGAGAGAAAAGGAGAGAGGGAGGATTAGGGCGATGGCAAGAAGATGACATAACCACAATAAATAGAGAAACTGCACAGTCTTACAGGTTCCAGGTCACTGTATCGTAGAGAAACAAATTTAGGTATGTGAATATAAACAGACTCCACTGACCTTCAGTTACCCATTATTACCCAATAATTTCTAGAAGCTTTCCTAGTAAAAAAGCCTTTTGAAGGGAAAGGAAAGTAGGAAAATAACTATTTTGGATCAATAGATTATTTAGGCAGGAAACACAACACTAATGCAAGTTTAAGGCAGCAAAATTGTGCTAACTTTAAAAAATTTAACTTTGAATCTACCTGCAGACCTGAGGTGGCACTTAGTTATCCATTTACAAAGAAGGTGGCTGCACCAGCCTGTTCACTTGTATGCATGTTCATTATATTGCATCCAGGACTGTTTGTGAAAACAAAGTAACAATTTTCCTTTCAACCTTTAATCTGCAATAAATATGGCAATGGGAGTAAATGTGATGGATTTACTTAATCAAAACCAACATGAATTCTTCAAATGCCAAGCTGAGCCATCTGATCAAAAGTCCTTGCAGTAAACATAGCAGTCCACACAACATCATCACGCATTTCATTTTGGGCACAGTTTGACCTCTATGCACAACCAAAACAAAAGTCAAGAGGTTAGTATCACAGATCTGGATTTTGGGCAGCAGTAGCACAATGATGCCCTCACGTTGTTTTAAGAATAATTTTTATTGTGCTTATTTAATTTGGGGTTTTTTTTCAACAGGTCTGCCAGTTAAAACTTAGTCCCATAGCTTGAACTGAATGTCTCGCTAGAGCAACACCCCTTCCTCAGGCAATTACAGGGTGGAAAGTAAATCCAAAGTCAGTTATCAAGATTTTTATCTTCTTAGTTACAAACACCTGGAAATTAGAAATTACAACATAATGGTGGGGCAGTAATAATTTTATGGTTATGTCGGGAGTGAAAATTACACTGTTTTGTGGTCTGCGACTTGGTATGCTCATTCTTAGAATAGTGCCAACAGCTCTACTGAACTCAGAGATCAGTGCTAAAACACATAAAGATGGAAAACAAATACATTAAGCCTTGAAGCTCTAATCCTAGGGAGTCTTGAGATATTAGATCTGAAATTCACCTTGTCAAGCATGTCCTCACACTCCCTAAATCTCTATAGGGAAGCAATCCGAAGTCCAGTGGGAAAATTCTTTCCACTAGTTTCACTGGGTTTTAGATAGGACTCAAAAAAACCCCAAAACTCAAGGAGAGCTACAGGAGAACACCCAGAATATCATTTTCCAATGGTATAAATCATTAATCTATGACTCCTGAAGTTCCTGAGATACCAGTTTATGTTGAAATCAAAATGCAGGATGAGAGGGAATAGGTACAGGGGTCAAGGGACAGCAAGCAGAACAAATGATTTCAGAACATAATCATGACAGGGGAAGAGCAACACAAATAGTGTCAGAGCCCATGAACTTTCCCTGTACCAGTAATCAGAGCAATATTTTAATGGCTGCTATATGTGTGGGGCAATAAAAGCAGACAATTTTGTTGTGTTGTATAAATAACCAAACTGTTTACTCTCCAACTTTCCTGGTAATTTAAGCACAAATAACATAAAATTTTAACACTTGAAAAATCAGGTGAATTAAAAAAACCAGATTTTAGTAACCTGCAGTGTTACACGGTGCGTGCACAGAAGCTGTAAACCTGAGAACACATACAGTAAGCATTTTCCAACAATATAGTTCTACGATTAAAGCAAAGGTCTTCTTAGAGTTGCAACACATCCTAAGTTGTGAAACAGGAGCAATTTGTTTAAGTGACAAATGAAAACAGCTTACCTAATCCTTTTAGAAGATCATATCAATTAAGAAAATAAATGCGAAAGGTCTTCAAATGAAAAAGCCCACCTTATAAAAAAAAGATGTGATTTTCATGATATTTGTATTCCAACACAGCAGGAGCTGTGGGAGTCTAAATAAAACTACCAAGGTAATTACATTGGCTTTTTTCTACACAGATACCAATTTAAATAAGTTTTTAAGAACACTCACATCAATTTGAGCCATAAGTGGCAGTTCTATATTTCAAGGCAGTTAGTCACATCTTACCATTCAGCATTCAAAGAATCTTTTTTAAAAAATCAGACTTACATTGTTTTTTCATCTCCTTAAGTTGATCCTTAAAATACATATATTTTTCATTCCTTTGTAAATCCAAGTCACTGTTCTGGCTCTCCATTTCAAGGAATTTTTCTTGGGCCAAGTTTTCTAAATCTGGTAAGTTTTCTGGTTTTTCTCGTTTTACCTGTAAGGAAGAAGAAATAGAATGTATTCATTATGACACATTTTAATACAAAGCAAAAGACATCAAGCAAGAATTCATTAGCATAATCTCAGTTTCTTTTGACTACAGTTAGGCTTCCTGCTCTGAAGCCATAACCTCCAAGTAATTATTCATTTCAGTAAAAGTAACTATGAAATGTAGATATTAACTTCTCAGTGTCATTTAACTCATTTTCTGGGTTCTCACACTAACGAAAGGGAAAACTGAACCTTGCAGTCAAATTTCCCTCCGCAAGTGGTGAAGGTAAACATGTTAACAAGAACCAGCATAACACTGAATGGGAATGAAACCAAAGAATACAACTCTGTCCAGAAAATGAGAGGATAACAGAAAATCTGAAGTAACTTTTGCGAAGAGTTTTGTAAAAACTTCCACTCTCTCATCACTTTGGAATCAGGTTTACAGAAGCCTATAACCTTCATGCAAGATTAGTGTGATAACACCAGAAAAACAGTACAGCTAATGAAAGGAAACCACCTGAATTTATTTGTGCTGTGTGAACAAGAAGCATTATGCCATACAAGAAGGCAAAACCACAGTTTCTTGAAAAGCACTTACTTACAGCAATTACATCTGGAATGATCTGAAGAATAAATACTCAGAAAAGGGAAGTCATCATATAGACAATATTAAGATATTCTAAGAATGCAAAAAGCACTTTGGGAACCCCCTAAAAACAATAATTGGAGTTTTCTGTTTCTCAAGGCAACATTAAATTCCAGGGAACTGTATCTTTGACAGGTCTTCGTAAGAACTAGCTTACAGGTGGTGGAGACTATGCTGTGTAATGAGGATCAGCAACAGCACAAAGTCAGAAAGAAGGTGGACATCTGTCAAACCCTTAATGCTAAGCATTTTCTGAATGAGAAAAAGGCCATTTCTATCCCAAAATTATGTCAAAATATGACAATCTGAAAAAAAGGAGATAAGCACCATTTCCACTGAGCCACTCTACCACACACTAAATTCTGCCCCTCACCAGATCATGCTACTATTCATTGTGATAGACAGAAAAAAAAGGAGCCTACTGAGAAAAAAAACAGTTCACTTCATCAAATCATTTACAGGTTTAAAAGTCTAAAGAGACTTTGGCAATCCAACAGAATATATTTTGTTTTAGGAGCCAAAGAAATAATAAATGTTCATGTAAAAATGGACTTTGAAGATACATAAAATGGAAAAAAACACTTTACTATCCCTTAAGCAAAGCAAAGTAATCCATAGAAATATTACTTATTCCAAGAGCAAAGCCAGTTTGGCACATTTACTTTAGGCAGAAGCAAGTTGTGACAAGAAGAAAAATAAGAAAAAAACATGCACTGCCAGGTGACAGCATGAAGTTTTCAAAGGCACCTGGAGATAAAAGATCATCTACCACAATATCCAGCTATAAATGGGAAAGTCTCAGGAATACCTTAGTACCAAAGGAGCACAGTGACTATGAAAGACCAACAGCATGTCATCAGAGACACTTAGACTACTGCATAAAGCCAGGCAGGAGTGTAGAGTCCTTATCCTATGAAACCTGACCAAAGGAGCAAAGGAAAACAGAGCATCCTGTCCCCAGTGCAGTGAGGACAATCATACACACTCAAATGGTTTGCCTGTGTCAGCATCACAGAACACTGCTGCAACAGAAGGCTTATCACAACCCTAACCAGCATTGTTCAGTACTCAGCTGGAGAAGAAACTTGGTCATCACGGGTATGCAAGCACAAGAAGGCAGTTACTAAATCAAAACTCATTTAAAATCCAAGACATTATAAAAGAATGCTTTGATCTGGACTCATGTAGTGCAAACATATTCCTTTCTGCAACAACAGGCTGTTGTTACAGACATTCTCTCTTTAACATAAAAATAACGTGTAGACACACACAAGAATAGTCCAAATAACAACCCACAACTAAGATCTGCCCTCCGAACAAATGAGAGTACTATGGCCAGATTCCATATAGAAGATCCAGCTGTGTATACTAAAAATAACCCTGAAGTGCTTCTAAGTTGCTGATACTGACACAAAGAGTAAAATAAATTATGTGGACATTCATCACAGGCATCCATCAGTAGCAAAGACAATGTCAATAATCTTTTCCTCTCCACAGGGACTACATTACACACTGATGTAGTTACATCAGGATCTCTTTATCTTTTTCTTGACTCATGGAAGATTTGAGTACAGATATGCATCAACACAGCATCTTCAATCATACTCTCAGACTGAGAGGTGAAAAGAAGGACACAGCCAATGTTAGTTCAAGCAGTGGTGTTCTCAACTCTAACTTCCACAATTAGGAGACTTTACACATATGAGCAGAAAAAAAGGCAGGAACTGTAACTTACAGCGTTATGCTCCCCAAAAGGACATATGTTTGAGAAGCTGCATTACATCATTCTGTGCTGGTGCTGCCTCACCTAGAGCTCTGTGTGCAGTTTTGAGAACCACAATATAAGAAAGATATAAATCTATTAGCGAGTACCCAAAGGGGGGGCACAAACATGGTAAACAGTTTAGAGGAGGAACTGTATGAGAAATGTCTGAGGTCAGCCCAGAGAAGAGGAGACTGAGAGGAGACCTCATTGCAGTCTGCAGCTTCCTCACGAGGGAAAATGGAGGGGCAAGTACCGACCTCTGCTCTTTGGTGACCAGCGGTAGGACCCAAAGGAACAACATGAAGCTGTGTCAGGGGGGATTTAGGTTGGAATTAGGAAAAGGTTCTTCACCCAGAGGCTGGCTGGGCACTGGAACAGGCTCCCCAGGGAAGTGGTCGCAGCACCAAGCCTGACAGAGTTCAAGAAGTGTTTGAACAGTGCTCTCAGACATATGGGCAGCTTCTTGGGGGTGACCTGTGCAAGGCCAGGAGCTGGACTCCATGATCTTTGGGGCTCTCTTCTAGCTCAGGGTATTCTTGTGATTCCATGATATGCACACGAATAAACCATCTGTGCCACTGCGGAGCTACAAAAATTTGCATTAAGTCATCTTACTAACCTCAAGAGAATGCTTATACAAAACCCTCCCTCAGCTACCTACCTATAATCACACAGCTTGCTGCCATAGGTCTATCAAAGTAACAGCTAGCCTGCTATTTGCTAAGGGCGACATGAACAATTCCACCAGCTATCAAGAGAAAAAAGTCATTCACACCAGCTATATTCCCAACAGTCACACATTATTACATTGTGAGGACAGCCCAGAAATGCAGCACATATGACAAAGGCTCAGACAGCCATCCAATACAGAAACCTAAAGAGTCAGATGTGAGAGATGCTCAAAGAATGCACTTTCTTGTAGTTTAACTTCTTTCATGTTTACAATTTAAATTCAGTTTCTGTTCACCTCCACATGATTGCTTTCATTAAAATGATTAGTAGAGACACCATTCCTGACCACACTCAATACTGTGCCACACATATGCTATTACTGAAATGCCAAGTAGACCTTCTGGAAGGTCAGCACATCACAGGTGAATAATAAGGCATGTTCACCCACTGTAATAACAAGCAAATACATCTTGCTGGGCACAAGCAACTTCTCTTTGGTGCTGCATATCCTATGCCTTGAAGAGGGTTGAGAATGGTCTAACACAACAGCATAAATGAAAACAAATGAAAGAAAATATCCTGTCAGTCCTAGATCCTCACAGTGGGACAGAATTACAACATATTATACACTGCAGCAGCACAACACCTTTACAGGTACATTACAGTTTTCCTTAGTTCTCGCCACCTACCCACTCCTACTCCACAGATGCTTGATGGGTGTAGGAATGATGAGATCAGCATAACAAAATTCTTGAGGACAATACAAACATAGGGTATGGCTAAGGGACAAGGCAAAATTACCAGTATTCAGGGCACCAAGTTGGGGTCATGCTCCTTTTTAGTCTCAGCAGCATGTCAGATAAATGCTTACCAGCAGACCTGAAGTCACTGGCATGTTCAGTTCCTCAGAAAAAGTTACTTCACATGAGAACCATGAAAGACATGTTAAGCAAACAACTGTTCGTTTAGCAGCACTGTCAGCCAAAACCAGCATGCTAAGTAACACCTTGCAGTCATTAGTCAATCCATTGAGAGCTACATTGATTTAGAAATGGGGTGGAGGCATACACACCCTACAAAGCATCCTGGAAATTACATGTACCGATGAACTGGGAGTGTTCAGGACATATGGTGAAAAGAAGTATCAGTCACAACAGCTTGTTTACAGCAATAGGAGAAGCAAAAGCATCTGCTGTGCCATACCAGCAAAGAACCACAGGGGTATTTACATGGGAGCTCAGCAATAAGGAGAACAGACATGTTATATATAACATACATACGCATACATGATCTACCAGCAGTCCTGATAGGAAAACACATTTGCAAACACTAAACACACAATTGTTTAGAAAAACCTAGCTGTGGTTTAACTGCTGAAAGATACATTTACTCATGGCCTCACACCACACCACCTGGTCAGAGTGATATGTGCAAAGGGGTTTCTGTGTTTGTCACTTCATGACAGGTCTTCTGCCAATATTTGTCTGTAAGGATACATTTTCCTCTTGTGGATTCTTCCACTGGGAGTGTCTCTTCTATGCCTAAACTGTTAAAACTATGCCTCCAAAAATTGGGCTTTTTGAAAGGCCAGCTTGCAGAGCCTCAGGGAACAGTAAACACAGGGTATTCTAAGGGACAGTCTGAGGAATTTTTATTTCATCAATTACCATAACCACCAAATCAAAAATAAATTATTCTGTTCCAGACCAATCTCAGAACGAGTAAGGTCAAAGGTACCATAGACTAAAATTGGAACAGTTTGCAGTATTAGTCTCCATACAGTAAGGGATCGGTGTCTAAAAAGGCACTAATTAGCATAACCCTGCATGCTGCACTGCAGCATTTAATAATTGTCCTGCCCAGTCCCAAAACACTTCACAAACATTAAAGAATTTAGCCTCAAACACCCATTGTGACATGTACCATGTATTTTACAAATGGAGAGACTGTGGCATTAAGAGATTAATAACTTGGCCTAAGGTTGCAGAAGGAGACTGTGGCAGAACCAAGAATAAGTAAATCCCAGTTCTGTGCTTTGAGCACAAAGCCATCCTTTTACCTTCTCCTTTAGCTGAGGGAAAGTTCAAATTAACATGTGCATTTGGTTCACTCTCTATAAAGAGGCCCGAAACAGCTTGTGGCTGCTTGGCAAACCTTGTGATAAAAGAGTAGTATTTTGCCTGTCACAGAAATGCTCCACTGGTCTTTGCATTGCAGTGGTTCAGCATGTGACACTCCATGGTTATTTTTTAGCCTTTTTGTTCTTCTCTCTCTAGCTCAGAAGTCCTTTAGTGGCATATTTTTATCCTGTCACTGTTCTGAGGTACTCTTTCTCAGGGCTATCATTTATGTCCTCGGTGTTTGGGAGTTTGCCAGTACCATCCATTTTATTTCTCAGAAATCTCTTGCCGTACCTGAACCATGTTGCAGTTTCCTCAGATCTGTGATAAAATCTACAAATGAACTATCTTTTCAAAGAATTCCGAATTCTCACAATAGTCTTTCAAACCAAGCATTATTTGTTCCCTGTAATTTAATTCCTGCAAAAGATGGACTTCTGAAGTTTAATTTATGGATATTACCGACATTTGAGTTTTGTGAAGTATAAAAACATTCCTGCTTGCTAATGAACTTTTAAAATACCAAGTCAGCTGACAGGGCAGAATATCTTCATTTTCCAGATTCCTTGTTGTTTCATTTATGAAAGGGAGGGTGATTAGTCACTCAGAGCTACAAAGCTCAGAGGCACGTAGTTATTTAGATATTTATATTCTTTTGGGACAGCACAAAAAAGGATATAGTGATGTTTCCACCTAAATTCAAACTCATAGTAATTTAGACTGTATTTACACTACAGCCATGTGCCTCTACATGTGGTTATGAAACACTGACATCAGCTGCATCCTTTGAAGGAAAACTTCTTATAGCTCCTGCTGGGACAGAATTTCTTACCTTTGTGAATTTGATATTGTAAAGAAACTCAGTCAAGATTTTTCAGACTGCCAATCAGGTCCTTCAGGACTAGGTGTGCCAGCCAACCACATCCTACAAAGACCCAGTTCAGAACCTAGGAACCTCACATTTTCTGAACTGACATCACTTTAAAATCTCTGAACAGACATGGGCATATCCAAATCTACTTATTTCAGAGAACAAATGGCAAGAATTAGCTGGCTACAACAGTAAATATGGACACTGTCAAAACAGCCTCTCTGAGCATCTCGTATCATAGAGAAAATAACTATTCTTCCTTTATTTATCTCTGCTATGCAACAAAAACAAACAGAAATGCATGTCACCTTTCCTTCTTGTTTAATAATTCCTACATCCTATTATTTTATCCTTACCTCACTAAATAACTTACTATTACAAATATGCAGCCTTTCAACACACATATTTATTTTACCTCAGGGTAAGTCAAAGTTTGCTGTGATTATTTATTATAACCAATTTTTTTCACTGAGAGGGAAAATAACATGGGATCTAAGTAAATTTGTGGGTTGAGTCACCCATACACTTTGTGAATCATGTGAGAACCAACTCAAAGTGAGTCACCACTGTAACTGAATCAGGCTGCAAAATTTCAGTTCAACCTAAATAGTCATTTATTATTCTTCAATGGCTGGATTCAAACCCTTAGCAAATATCAGATCATTTGTTGATGCACAAATAAAACACTGCACTTGGAAACATCTGCAAGGACAGTCGAAAAGGATATCATCATTCAGCAGCAGGAGCTGCAGTAGTTTGAACACAGCTCAGCTGCAGCCAGGATTGCCTAAGGGCCCACATCTGATTCAGGAGATTCAACACCTCTGTACATCATGGCTGCAGGGCTGGGACTCCGGTTGAGCAACACCTTCACAGACTATTGTGAAATACCAAGAGAGGCAGATTTGTAAAGGCTGACCTACACTTATGACACATACTGCCTATTAAACCGGGCCAGCACAACAGAAAATCACTGTCAGCACGTTTCAAATATCCCCAAACTCTGCTAGAGTAAGAGCATGAAGGTGAAGCAAGGTTGCCGTGGTTCCAAAACAGCACGTCAACGTAGTGGTTGTAGCTAGGAAGTCCCCATAATAAAATTGCCTGTACCTTCCACAGTTTCCTTTCCCTGCTTTAAACACAGCTGCATATGTTCAACCCTTAAAAAGAAAGCAAGAACTGAGGGACACACACTGCTTCCAGGTATAGTGGGGTGTATCCAAGTGAGCTCTCACAACTCCTGGCACTTGACAGTCATTTCAGGAAGGCTATTAATGGACTTTGGCCACCCTGGTTGCTTTCTGTCTCCTATTTAGAAAAGAACCATATATAAAGGGTAGGATTAATGTAAATGAGCACCAGGAGAAGAAACAAAACTGCCTGTGTGAATGCAAAGTTTAAAGCCTGAACAGCATCTCTTGGGGTTCCCATATGTTAGAATTTTCACCTCAAGCAAAATACTCTACTCTACACACATTTTAACAGGAAAAACGCCATTTGTTTGTATCTTCCCCAGTTACCAACTATGGTAGAGAGAAGATAGTGAACATCCTTTGTTTCTCTCCAAGATCCCTTGAGCAATGCTTTTCAAAGTGCAAAAGGGTAAAAATAAGCAATGAAAGGGGATCTTATTGAAATACCAGTATTAAAAATACCTGTTACCAGTAATGTAAAAATGGCTCACAAAAACAGCAGTAAATGTGAGGATTAAAGGTGAGGTTTTTCCCAAGGTACCAAAGTGAAGAAAGCTCGTGGATATTTAGCACCTTAATCCTTTCAGCATTTCTGAAAGCCTGTTGTTTGCTGTAAGGGTTGAACTGAATATTCTTAATGACTTCAACAAAACAGAAGTCTGTCTTCATCTTGTTTTCTGTTTTTTTCAGCATATGAAGTATGAATTTGACAAAGCAAAACCTTCTACAGTGTTATGGTTCAAGATATGGTGAAGGAGCAAGCCTATCTTCTCCTTGTATCTAAAAGCTCTGCCATAAACAGAGTTTATATGAAAGGTAATTTTGATGCACTAGAGATGCATAGCATCTTGCTCTTAGTAGTTTTGCCTGAGCACAGATGAAGGCATGTAACAGCAAAACCAACTTAAAACTTCATTCTTATAAAACTTTGTTTTAACAGCATGTTAGAGACTGTGAGGCAAAAGGTGCCTCTGTTTTGGCAAGGTTGATTCAGCAAATGCATCAGGCTGTTGAACCAGTTTACCAAGCTGCTGATTAATTCACATATTTAGCAAATATATTAACATGGATATTAGAGCTATTTTTCTTTTTTTAATATCCCACTCAAACTGATGGGAATTTAGACATTGATTTCAGTGGGAGCAGAAGAAGGCCCTAAGGTGATTTCAGATTAACAACTTGTTTACTCTTGTATGGCTCTGCTTGTTTGACTAAGATCACTAAAACCCATGTTTTCTACAGTATGGAAATAAAGGGCTAAATCCTAAAACAAGTACAGTTCAGTGTTATCTTCAAAAGCTCCTACAAAACACTGATTTATGCCAGCTGTGAAGCTTATTCCTGTATAAATACAAAGTGTGACTTATCCTTTAAAGACCTTCATACAACAATCGTTAAAATCCGTTGTTTTTCCAGAGGGATATTTTCCATATTCTTTGGGTATACCTCCAGTGAAAGTAAGGCAGGCTTTTTTAATTTTTACCCCTCTTGGTTTTTTTTTCATTCATCTGATAAAATTCTTGTCCTCAAAAAGTTCTTGAGCACTGACAGCATTTCTTCTTCATACTCTCCGAAACAGCAATGTGAGTCATGTCGTCATTTTTCATTAGGAGTAAATGTAACCTTTGCACTTTCAGGAAACAGCAATAAGATATCTTAAGTACAGACTCATTCTTCATTAGAATTTATATTAGTTGGAAAACAAAAATCCTGGAAGAAACTTGCAGCCTAGACTCACCAAATTAATATATCTTTATTAATATACAGATTAGGATGGCAATAATTCTGTCAGGGAGAGCTCCACCTTTAACACAGAACAGTGAATTCAGTGATAACACAGGGCTGCACTACGCAAAACAAACAAAAAACCCAACCAGTGCAACTGTACTTAGCTCCCCAATTTCCTTATAAACTGGGAATACCTACCTTATACTGCAGTGGCTAAAAACACCTCACTTGTCCCAGTCTGTGCCTGGTGGCAGAACTGCCTTTTATTTTGCACTTTACTGCAAATGCCATAGAGACAAGTCTCTTCTTTGAGCCTTTCTACATGTCACATTCTTCCATCCATATTAGTGATGTTTACTTATCCAGCTTCCTATTGGGACAGCCCTCAATGGAGTTATCAGCCACTAAATCCCAGGTCTTACTTCCAGTCTTCTTGATTTACCAGTTCTGGCTGACAGCTTGTGCCTCTTCCCTTGTCTTGTCAAACACTACGTGCTCTCCTAGTACATGCTCAAGTGATTATTTTCCCTTGCACTGCACACTCTGAAACGGTAACATACCCTTTTTGCTACATAGGTGTCACAGGATATCTCAGTTCCCTAACTTTTACAGGTTCCCTGCAGGCAGGCAGAGAAGAATGTTTTCAACTGCAATTCTTTCCCTCCTCTTTGCTTATAGGTCCCATCTTTGTTAGTAATGCAGTTTCAGAGAAGCTTCAGAAAAAGAACTGGATCAGAAAACGAGCACTTCAACCTAGCCTTTGCTCCTAGTATGCTAGATAAAGTTGCTGTTCCTCTGTAGTTACCAGTTTTTGCAAAGATAACATGCTGTGTGACAGCCTGGATTAATCTTGTTTACATTACCACCCTACGCATCCTTCCCATTGACCTTCCAAAATCGTTGGAGTCCATCCACACCTTTCCTGTTATCTATCACAGCATCGAGAGGCTGGTTCCTGCCATCAGATAACTGATGATGCCAGTCTCTGTCACTCTACCTGTTTGATTTTCAAAACAAACACATTTGCACTCCCTCTCTCCTGGTCCTCCTGCTGTGGGAAAGCTCCTAACATACATTTGGAAACATATCTTTAAATCCTTCTTCAAAATCCTGTTTTACACCATTTTCCTTTATTATGATGCCAGCAAATGCTTTCACAACTGTCTGGTTGTTCCTGTGCCAGCTGTGTGTCCTGCACAACTGAGCCCAACTTCCTGATTCCAGCGCATCCCTTTCGTAGAGAGCCTCATAAAACTGAGTCCTCAGAACTTTGGCAAAACCTGAACAACTTTTTTGTTACAGGTCATTACATTACCATCTGCATCTTAGTTCAAAACCACCTTCCTTCATACTCTCCACAATAAAGGAAACCTGAAAAACCGTGAACAATGTAAGGAGCTGCAATTAAGCACAATCCTAGCAATAGCAATACCTAACTGTACAGTGGACTGGATGAAATCTGGCAGCTGACTCTAGAATAGGAAGCACACAAGAAGAGATTTTTAAAATTCAGGGATATTTGTTATGCAACTCTCCTGCAATTCATACACGATGCCTTTTTAAAAAATGCAAATTATCAATCCAGATTTAAAATTATGACTAGAAATTAAATCATATTCCAACTCTTCAGCATGTATAGACTCCCCATTACACACAAGCCCTTGATTTTGTTGTTGGAATTGATTAAAATCCAACTGTAATTTTAAAATGGTTCATATTTAAAATAAGAATTTCTGTAAATGAGACGGTGTGACGCTGTAGCAATTTACAGATGTCTTCAAAATATGACAGCAGGATGAGAAGAAACAGGAAAAAAAGAGAGTCCTCATCTGCACTTCTAAGGCTGAAGGAAACACTTCTGCCTGAGAGTCTGCATGGCAGTAGGAAAAACAGAAGCACGAACAAGAACAACTCCTAAGTGGAGTACTCTTCAGATACACAGTTAAAGTGCTGTTTGTAAAAGCAAAATAAATTAAAAAGTTTAGCCTCAAATTTATATACCCTTTTCTTAATATTGATTTGGCTGACAAGAAAAGGTGTTAAGAGTAGGAATCTTATTTGTCTCTCCAAGAACGTACACAGGAAGCCACATCAGTATGAGTTTGGACATAATACTGAAAAAAATCAGTACTTTTTTGACTATCAAAAACATTCTCATTATGCTGGCCATGATTAGAAACTGTCATTTACTGTAGGATTTAAAAGCATAAAAAAGTAATTTTCTTCTAAACTTATCACTCTGGGCCTGCAGGTACCTCCTTTCTGTTATTTTTAAACTCAATAGGTTTTCTTCTTATTCTTCAGTTTCTGCAACGCTATCGCATTTGTCCCCCAAGTTCTTTCAGGCTGCTGGCATCCTATGCCAGCCAGCCTCTCCTGTCATTTGAACTTCTCCCTACATCTTCCTGAATTTACAGCCCTCTCATATGGAGGTTTTGAACTTATTCTTCTGCTTTCTCATATAACTTTGCTTTCCCTTTTTTAGCTTCTTTTGAAGCTAAAAAATCACCATCGTAATTTTTAGTACTGCACTATCCTTCTTATAACCCTATCAAACTTGCTTCTCCTTCATTTCTCTGACTCACTGTATATCACATGCTAAACTGATTCCTGTCTTATTACTAGCCCTAATTATGGGATGCCTCCATTCTTCCTTTTATATATTACATTCTCACCAAACACCTGCTGAGTCACTGGCAAAGGATTTAGGAAGCATATGCAGATGCAGGTTGCCTCCCCTACACACAGGGGTCAGCAGTCTTGCAGGAACAGCAAGTTACACTGACCTCTTCATGGGGTCTTGTATTGCTTTCTTTCCCAAATGCACTCACTGGTACCTAGGATTATTGTGCCCTGAGTGCTTCTGCTGCACAGTTTCCTCACTGTCGGTGACCTCCTTAGGTTCACCTCATTACAAAGTGCAAATACACCATCCAAAGTGGAACAGTATAACTCAGTGTAAGTAATTAATCTTGTGACTGCATCTCACACTTCAACAGGCATCTTCCTTATGAGTACATGTCACAGCAAAATACTTCATTTGATTCTACTCAGTAGTTATTGGCAATCAGATGAAACTTCAGCTACATCTCAGCCGATCACCTATTTTGGTCAGTTCCTGTAGTTTAACTTTTATCAATTCCTATCATAGAATCATTAAGGTTGGAAAAGACCTCCGAGATCATCAAGTCCAACTCCTGACAATCACCACCCTGTCAACTAAACCATGGCACTAAGTGCCACATCCAGTCACTTCCTGAACACTTCCAGGGATGGTGATTCCACCGCCTCCCTGGGCAGCCCATTCCAAGGCTTAACCACCCTTTCAGTGAAGAGATTCTTCCCAATATCCAACCTGAACCTCCCCTGGCACAGTCTGAGGCCATTTTCTCTCGTACAATCATTGGTTTCCTGGGACAAGAGGCTTACCCCCACCTGGCTACAGCCTCCTTTCAGGGAGTTGTAGAGAGTCATAAGGTTACCCCCTGAGCCTCCTTTTCTCCAGGCTAAACACCTCCAGCTCCCTCAGTCACTCCTCATATGACTGACTCTCTAGACTCTTCACCAGCTCCACTGTCCTTCTTTGGACTGGCTCCCGCAACTCCATGTCCTTCCTGAATTGAGGGACCTATAACTGGACACAGTACTTGAGGTGTGGCCTCACCAGTGCATCTGGACAATCCCATTCCCCTTAGTTTTTGTCTTCTGCCATGCCATGTACAGTCATTATAATATTTCTTGCTTTGTGAATTTCTCTTCTTCCCCAACCTCAGCAGCCCATTCCCTTGTTCAAGGGATTTTAGTTTTGACTGGAAACACAGCTCATCTCTGAAAAATATAGGGCAGTTGATATATGACCTTGTTTGCCAAGTTCACGACAGAATTCCTGTGATGAGCAACGAGGAATCACATCTTGTTATATAAAACACTACATGCAAAAGAACCCAAGAAGAACAGGACTAACAACTCCCTGAGGAAGTTATGGATTGCAATCAGTAAACAAATGGATCATTAACTGGCCAACAATTTCATTGTTTGCATGACAGAATAAGACATGCCTACTGCAAAGCTGGGTAACAAA
This sequence comes from Machaerirhynchus nigripectus, assembly GCA_013397975.1. NCBI lineage: Eukaryota > Metazoa > Chordata > Aves > Passeriformes > Dicruridae > Machaerirhynchus > Machaerirhynchus nigripectus. The sequence continues at coordinate 179,095 of VZRQ01007577.1, read as the reverse complement.
TCTGAAGAAAAAAAAAAAAAGAACACCCAACTCACTGGCAGAAGAAAAAAAAAAACCACCTCTTTTGCAGAGTCACTAACTCAAAAAGGAATAATTAAAACTCCCACTTCAGAAGCTGCCACTTTGAAGTGGAACTGCAGATCTCTATTTGCATATTAGGAACGCTTGTGTCAATTTCCATGCTCCATCTGGGCAAGAGATTGCAGATGAGGATGACAAGGCTCTGAATTAGGACAAATCAAATGGATGCGGACTCATGAAATCCTGCAGAGATAATTATCAGTCTCAAGATGATGTAATTAGTATATTAGCATGGTTTCCTCCTTTAGCAGTAAATACATTTTAACAATATGTAATGTCTTTATGTCTGCTGTTAATATGTCAGCCTTGCTTAAAATCCTTTGCATCCTTTTGTTTGGTCTGTTGGCACTATTGTAACTCCCTACTCTGTCACAGACAACTAGATGGACAAAAAGACTAAATTGCAGCAAAGATGCAGATTGTAGCTCTGAAGCTTTAGAGATCTGGCTATCCAAAGTAATCCCCTCCCTAAATGAGACATTCAGACCTTGTATAAAATAGATGGAGAAAGCCAGTGTCAAAAACCAGGAATCACAAGAGCCAGCTATCAAAGCAGACTGTCTAAGAGACAGGGAGTTCTATTCCTCTAATGGCAGTGGGTGCCTCCTCCACAAACCCTTTCCTTCAGTCAGTTGCTTAAGCCAGGAAAATCCTTCCTCATAAACAATGATGAGAGAAATCCACATACTATCAGATTTAATATCTCAGTGGTTAAAACAGTCATCAGTAAGGTGAGTGACCCGTTTTCAAGTATCTGCTCATCCCATATTAGTTGTCCTAGCCCATAGGCTATTGGGTGTCAGGGGAAAGACATCTCGATCTCTCCTGTTTGAAGTTGTTCCACTTTGTATAACTAATTAAAAGATAATTGCAGCAAGTATTTGAACCTGACTCTCCCACATCCCAGGTTATTGCCTAACCATTCAGCTGTGGATTCAGTTTCTCATTTTGTTTCTTACATCATGTAAGCACTTTTGAAAATCCTGCTCTCTGTATTTTACATACAAATATTTACAGAGCAGAAAGTTATTTTCATTTCAGAATTACCACTACAAGTATCTCCCGTTCTTCTCCTATACAGTCCCAACTTCTTACTCAGTGGTGAAAACTAGGTGGGGATTTTTTTGTTTGGTGGTGGTGGGTGTTCTTTTTCAAACCCTTTCTCACTGTACAACCCTGTTGTGCAAGTACAAAACCAACTTTTTCTGTGGTTCTTAGCTTTGACTCCTTGCTTGAAGAGGCAATGAGAAGCCTCAAGCACTATTCATAGATAGCAGAATAAAAGGATATTGGTATTTCACAATGACTGATGATCACTCCCTGGAGTCTAAAAATATGGTATGGGCTGCAGCAAGCACATGAAGTGATGAGCAGCTCTCTGCCCTACAGAGCTCACGGGGTAACTGATGGACCTGGCACACAAGCAAAGACACAGTATCAACCACACATCGGGAGAAACATAGATTACAAATCCAGCATAATGATGCACAAGTGAAAGCTTGCAAGGTGTTTCAAAATAAGGAGAGCCTGGCAAAATGGGCATTTGTTCAAGGAATATAAGGGCATTGTGAGCTGATAAGAGAAAGACATCAGACTAGGGAAAAAGTACTTCAAGAAGTAGTGCACAAAACAAAGTAATTCAAGGAAGGCTGTTCAACTGGTCTACACAAGCAAGACGTGTACATTTATTTTACAGTTATCCCAGTATAAAACTTGCAGATCCTTTTTATTGTATTTCAGCTTACATGTCCTCTATAAGAATTTAAAAAAACAAAATAAAGGAAAACCCTACCATAAAAAAAAAACCCAAAAAACTAAACAAACAAACCAACACAAACACTTACAAGAGAAGCAAGACTGCAGAGAACACTGATATAACTATTTTAATTCTGTTTCTGGCAAAACCTCCCCTATAAACAAACCCTGAGTTTCAAAATGTGAAGTATATTCTGAGATGAGGGGAAATTTTAGAAGGGTTGGGTGAACAATGAGTTAGGAAAAACTAAGGGTGCAACACCAGTATTGTGAAATGTTAAATGCAACAACATTACACAGCAAGTAGATGAAGAACTGATTCGGGGAAAAAAAAAAAAAACCAACAAAATTCTGGCTGTGCAAAGGCATACTGGCTCATTTATGGCTTCCCAAAATATTTCTGTGATAACAGCATCCTGTTAGTTTTCAGCTCACAGGAGTTCTTCCCCTTAGCAGAGGTTTGTCGTTATACAGGCACAAACTCCTAGAACAAAATGTTAGTCTTTTACAGTATTTAATTTTTGTAGCGATTTAAACATTTAAATATGTTATTACAAAATTAAATGTCTCAGTATAGATGTAATTCAGGTGTACGAAAATGTATTAGTCGTTCAATAAAAGAGGCACTGAGTTTTTACTAAAAATACAGAACAAAATAACAACATATATTTACTTTACTGAATGGCTGTTGTGAAAAGCACACAAAACTAAATCCTGTATAAATCACCCTAATTTGCCTATCCTGAAACTAGGGCTGCTAGTTCTTGACCTGAAGGAGCATGGCTAACTCACATCCATCTTCCATCTTCTTTTTAACAGCAGAGTAAGAGGAAGCAATGTGTGATGTGATCCCAAGGCAAACAAACTGGGCAGGAACTCACTGACCAGCAGCAGGAGGAGCTCCCTGCCAGGTGGGAGTCTCACTAGGGGCAGAGTCAACCTCCATCAGCTTCCTATTCATCTAGAGGAGATTGTGTTCCTTAGGGAACACTACCAACAAGGAGTCCTGCCATCAGGGCACAAAACCAGAAGCAAAGCACTTAATATGCCAGATGGATTGCAGGGAATGTAAAAGAAATCCGAGATTTCACCAAGAGAATCTGCTCCCAAACACTGGTGAACACAGCATATGTCACCAGTGGTAACCACTGCAGCCTTCCTGGTACTCTGACAACCTCAGCCTCCTTGGAAGTGGTGAGGGTACATTCTGCCATCCAAAGCTTGGACTGCTCAGCTGCCCAGTGCTCCTCCCAGGGTAGGCAGCCAAGGAGCCATGCTCAAGCCAAATCACTGCTCTGCTCAGTGAGGAGCAGCCAAGAGAAGCCTATGGGCTTCACTTCATGAGAGCTGCTCAGGAGACCTGTAGGGTCTTTGAAAAAATTTCTCCAAGATATAAACTTAAGCTCCATTGGAGTAAGAATTACGAGATGTCTGCTAGAAATAAAACACAGAAGAGAAGGAACAGTCCAGGAGGTTCTCAGAGTACGTGGAAGAAAACTTCCTGACAAAACTGGTGATGGAGCCAACAAGGAAAGGCACCTGCTGGACCTGCTGTTGTGAATAGAGAAGGACTTGCGGGTGATGTCACAGTTGGAGGCTATCCTGGGCACAGGGATCATGAAATGACATAGTGACGAAGGATAGAGAAAAGGCAGAAATATTTCATAACTTCTTTGTTTCAGTCTTCAATAGTCAGACTGTTTTTTCTCAGGGTACCCAGCCCCCTGAGCTGGAAGACAGGGACAGTGAGCACAATGAAGCCCCCATAATCCAAGGGCAATTGGTCAGTGACCTACTACAGCACTGAGACACACACAAGTCCATGGGACCGGATGGGATCTGCCAAAGAGTAGTGGGGGAGCTGGTGGAAGAGCTGACCAAGCCACTCTCCATCATTTATCAGCAGTCCTGGCTCAACAGGGAGGTTTTAGTTAACTGGAAGGGAATCAGTGTAACACCCATCTACAAGAGGGGCAGGAAGGAGGATCTGGGGAGCTACACACTTGTTAGCCTAACTTCAGTGCCAGAGAAGGTTACAGAGCAGATCCCCTTGAGTGCCATCACATGGCACATACAGGACAACCGGAGGATCAGGCCCAGCCAACATGGATTTGAGGTGAATGGAGCTAAATCCAGCTGGCAGCTGCTCACGAGTGGTATTCTCCAGGGCTTGGTATTGGGGCCAGTCCCATTTAATATCTCTATCTATGATCTAGGTGAGGGAATCAAGGGCACCCACAGTCAGTTTGCAAATGAATGTTGACACTGAGGTGCTGGTGCATGTCCAAAGAAGGGCAACAAAGCTGCTGGTGGAGCTGGGGGTGTTTAGCCTGGAGAAAAGGAGGCTCAGGGGGACCTTACTGCTCTCTGCAATTCCCTGAAAGGAGGCTGTAGCCAGATGGGGGTTGGTCTCTTCTCCCAGGCAACAAGTGACAGAACAAGACGAAACAGCCTAAAGTTGCTCCAGGGAAGGTTTAGATTGGATATTAGGAAAAATTTCTTCACCAGAAATGTTATCAAGCATTGGAACAGGCTGCCTGGGGAAGTGGTTGAGTCAGTATTCCCGGAGGTATTTAAAAGAAATGTAGATGTGGTATACATGAGTTAGTGGTGTAGTTAGCAGTGTGAGGTTTATGATTGGACTGCAAGCTTGTAAAGGCATTTTCCAGCCTTAATGATTCTATGATTCTATTCTGTGGTTCCAAGAGGAAAGGTACAACTGAAGGACCAAAAAGCAGATAAAAACTTGAATTGTTTGCAAGCTGGAATCCCATGACTTCAGGTAAAAGGAATACAGCTCTGTTTCATCTTCCAGCTATGCCTAGCTAACAGTTTCAGAAACAGTTAGGGTGTCTGGGGACAAAATTCTGAGTGGCTATCTCAAGCCTTTGGATTAGTATCAGTACTAAAGAAAGCATTGGTGTTAGTGGCTTATGATGCTTCCCGTGTAAAGCAGAAGAATCCAACCCTATTATCCATGTGAGTCTGCTGCTTGCCTAGAACCTACATCATTTACGCTGCAGACAAATTGCCAACACTTACCCAGCCCTCCAAATTCTACCTGTTGCTGCCATCCCCTGCGGGACAGAAGTAACACAGCCAAGGGAAACCTTGAGCAGCTCAAATGGAAGAGAGAGCTCAGAGCAAACATGAGATGGGAGAAATCCCAGTGATGGTCTCCTCAACCCTTGAAGTTAATAGAGAAGCCTGGCTAGCATATATAACCAGCACACTGATGCCTGTCTGCACAGCTGCTGTCACCAGCAAGACTTTGGTTTCTTTGCCTACAATGCCCCATTCAATGCAGGTAGATGGTTAAGAAGATATTAAAGCCACCTGATAAAAATAGCTCTGTGAAGAGATTACAATTCTAGTGAGGATGACTTTAAACTAAATTCACTGAACAATGGGGCCTTTGCCCCGAGGTAAAGAAAGGAAGGATAAAGTTTGTGTAAGAAAAAGCCACATGGGAAAGTTACGCATTTCTGCTTGGAGGGAGGGCACGCCCAGGCTAACCTTGGGTGTGTGGGTACTAACACACAGAGCTTGGCCTACAAACAAGAAGAATTGGAAATTTATGCACAGTCAGAGTGTTCTGATGTCATCAGGATCACAAAGATTAAATGGGATAGCATCCATGACTGGAACAGTGTCATGGAGGCTGTTCAAGCAGAACATGCAATGGAGAAGAATGACAGTTGTACTTTCTTACAAAGCATCTCCTTGTCTATGCTGAGGTCCAGTGTGAAACCAGAGGCTTATCTGACAGGAATCTCCTGGTCAAAAGCAAAGGCAAAAGAAACATGAGCCATGCAGCAGCCTGGGCCTGTCACACACCATCTGTTCAAGGGATGAAGTGGATAATGCTGTGTACAAATGACCAAAAACAACCCAATTACCAGGCTTGGTCCTCATTAGGGCCACATGGCATTGTGCAAGCAACCCAGGGTATTTCTAGACTGCATCAGTGATAACTTTTTAATGCAAATGCTAGAGAGAACAAACAAAGGTGATATCCCATATGACCTGTGTACACAAACATGGAAGAAAAGTGGCAAATGTGGTCACAGATAGTAGGTTGGGAGCAGTGACCACAAGCTGATTGTATTCAGGCTCCAGAAGACTGGGAAGGTAAGAAGAAGAAATAGAACTAAAGATTTTATGCAAATGGCCTTCGGATTATACAGGAGAAGGCTCAGCAGAATCTTCTGGCACATTGAAGCAAAAGGTGCCAGCTTAACAGGTAAATTTTTGTAGGAAACTTATTGTCAACTGAGGAACTAATAATAATCCTATTTTACAAGAAGACTGACATTTAAGCAGAAGACTCACTGACTAAGCAAGGAGGTTCTTAATGAACTGTAATGCAAAAGGACAGCATACAGCAAACAAAAGCATACAAAAGCACTACTTTGGCACTTAGGAACAACACTGAGAAAACCAAAGCACACTTAGAATGAAAACAAGTGATGAATACAAATAGCAGCAAGACAAAGTTGTGTAAATTCAGAAGAAATGTGAGGATGTTACCGAACGGAGGAGACAACCTAGCGGTGGTGCAGATGGAAAAGGCTGAAGTACCGATTACATTTTTGCCTCCATCTTCACAGGCAAAGATTACTCCTAGATTTGCAAATGTACCAGGATGGTTTGAGAAGACATAGTTTAGGGACAAGTGAGGAATGAGTTAGAACAGCTGATGTATTCAAACCTATGAGGACAGACATGATTAATCTGTAAGTGCTGAAAGAGTCAGCTGATGTGTCACTAGACGGATTGTTATCTCCAAAAAAACATGATCATTGAGGCAGTCACCTGAAGACTGGAGAAAGGCTAGCACTGTGTCTGGCTTTAGAAAAGGCATAAGAAAGGCAACTGCAGGCTACTTAGCCAAACCCCAGCCCCTGGAAGGATTACATACCACATCCTTTTGGAATCCACCTCCAAACATGCAGAGAATGAAAAGATAATCAGCCACAATCAGCATGGACTCACAAAGTGCAGTTAACGCTTGATGAAACTGATAATTGCTTTCTGTGATGAACTGACCTGAAGTGCAGATGTGGGGAGAGTGGTGGATGTAATCAAATGGTCTTCTGGGTAGACTGAAAATTACTGGGCCAGCCAGCTCAGAGGGTAATGCTCACAGCAAACACCAATTTGCCATCCAACTGGTAGCCTGTACCAAGAGGTGTATTGTAGTGCTGAGCAATAGAGCTGAATATGTTCAATATCCTCACCAAAGGCCTGGATGATGAAACCAAATGCATTCTCAGCAATCTTCCACACATAACCAACCCAGTGGTGTTTGACACATCAAGCAGTAGAGCTTTAATCAAGAAGGACATTGAGGAAAATCAGAACTGGTAATACCAAGTTCAAGAAGTAGCATTCTACAGCTTTTTCAGGGGCAGGACAACTCCAGGCATCAGGAGATGCTAGGAACTGACTGTCCTTGTAGCAGCTCTGCTATGGTAGATGCCAAGTGAAATTTCAGGAAACGTTTTCACTGCTAATTAGCAAATTGGATATGGCTACATTTGGAGCAGCGTGGCCAGCAAGACAACAGAAGTTACTCTTCCCTTCTATGAAGCACTGATTAGGCAATAGCTGAAATACTGCATCCCACATCAGACTCCTCAGTTCAAGAGGCATGTGGAGAAACCCAAGCCTGGGAAGGGGCCATGGGCTCATGACTGACAGAAGCTGAAGCAGCTGGGTTTTTTTAGACCCATAAACGTGAGGCTAAGAGAGGCAAAAAACTATTTGAAGAAGAGTTACAAAAATAGTGGAGCCAAGCTTTCCTCAAGTAATTAAAACACACATAAGATTGTGGGGTTTTTTTCTAACAGTGCTATCAATGCTTTCTTTTTTAAGAAATATGCTTTGTTGTTTCTCATCCAATATCTCCAGTTATAAGCAGCCCACAATCACAACTTAGTTGACCATTTATATATCCCAGCTGGACCACGCATCTGTTTTATTACACTGTTGATGGGGATATAAAAGGCATTTTTATATTCACCAATCCAGGAATCTCAAGGACTGATCTTAAAACTTTCAGATCCTGATCTACCAAAATAGTTAAAAAACCTACATTGTATTTTACCTAACCATCCAGGAAAACATTTTATTCCATTTGGTGTGGTTGAGATCAGAGCAGGTACTTCAGCTCAAATTTCATCAAATTTATAGGCAGGTACTCACCCAGAGCTGTAGTTCACCTCCTCCCATCAGAACTACAAGAAGATTTGTTACTTAGAACAAGTTATTAAGTTTTTCGGGGGCATTAAGGGAGAAAACTGGCTGCAAGACAAGGATCTAGCCAAAGATTCCTCCCTTTTTTGGTTCAAGTGGGTGTAGCTCCGCAAACTTCAAGTTGGATTTTATCTGCTAGTACCTAATTATTAAATGGTTTATGTGGTTTTGTATTATAGGGATTTCAAGCAAGCTTTCAGATTAAGAATTTTTCAATTATGTAACAATGCCCAGAGCAGAAGCTGTTCATTTACTTATTTTTAAAATCATTTATGAGTAAGAACAGAGAGCTAGATTATTAGATATCCTGAAAACCTTCCAAATATTAAAATTATGGAGGTGAAAGGTAGTTTTTAGATAGAATGATATTCCAAAATAGGTTTGAAACAGAGGATAAATGTCATTTATCTAAAGCTCCATAGCCATTCAACATAAATTTCAGGGTGCAGTAGTGCCTGTGGAGACTGGGTTTTCTATGCAGTTTATTTTCTGCTTCTTTCAGATATGGTACCTCAGATCAAAGACCCATCCAGCATATTCTCTTCTCTTAACCAGCAGCAGAAGCAAAAAGCTGGAGTAGGAATCTAATGAGCATCAAATAGAGAGATCTCTCCCTGTTTCTCACCATCTACTCTCCCTACAACTAACAACTTGCAGTTTAGGGATTTACCAAGACAGTGACTGTATTTGAATCTTTGCATCTAACAGCTGTCAAGGATTTTTTCTTCTATTAATTTGTCTAGTGCCTTTTTGAACTCATTAATGATTCTGGTCTCCACAACATCCTGTGGCAACTAATTCCACAATGTAATTATTCACTGTGTAAAAAGTTACATCCTTTTGTTGATTTAAAACCTGCTGCTGGATAATTTCACTAAATGGCTCTTTATGTGACACATGGTGAACAAACACTTCTGTTCCATCCATGACTACACACTGCTATTACAGTCACCTCTCACCCAAATTAACTGACAGTTTCTCTGTGAGCAGAAGCCACACCTGTGATCCTGTAGAGGTGCTTTTTGCTTTAGCTGGATTTTCCCCTTACCATAAAACAATCTCTTCCTATTAAAAATTTACCTGATAAATAACTGCTGAAAAGAACTAGTATAATATAAGGGACTAATATAAGGAGCTTGGGTCTGAGTTTCGTGGGGCTTGGAAATGGCCAAGTGTAAACTCATGCTGAGTTGTAATAACCATTACAACTACAGTGACCTATGCTGTGCACATAAACCTGGTTGATGGGATTTGTCTTATATTTGTTTATAAGCCTGACTGACAAAGGTGGCCAGGCATCTGCAAACCTAACTGATAGATTAAGGAGGATGACTTGCTAAACTCAGGTTTAATTAGTTCATAAAGGGTTGGTAGAGACACACATAATGGCCAGATTCTCCTAAAACACTGTTCAATGGTATTTCCGTGTGCTCTGTCAGATTGTATCTGCCAAGAGATACAATGCACTGCTGTCAGTGGGAGAAAAGGCAACACTGCTGAGTCTTCTCCGAGGGCAAGTGACCAACCAACAACAGCCAACTCGGGGTTAGGCCAAAAGAAGGCAAGAAAGGGAAAGCCTAAGCAGGATGTAAGAGGGGAAGCAAGAGAAAAGGCAGAGAAGCTGCCCACCAGTCTGAACACCAGCACTCCATGGAGCAAAGATGGTGGTGAGGGCTATGGCTCATTGTTAGTGGAATTTAGCAGAGCGCAGTAGGGAAAGGTGGGGTTGTTTTGTAAGGACTAAGGGCATACAGTGGGGTTGTTAATAGCTGCTCCAGAAACTCCTTCTTTCAACAGACAGTTTTACTGAACTGGACCAAACTGCCTCTAGCACAGCCCAGCCTTTACCTGTATCCCTTGATCACCTCCAACTAAGCATAAAAATATCTATGGAGAAACATTTATTTACAGCCCACACTTTGTATTACAACAATTATCACACCCCACAAAACCACACCCTGTAAGTTTTCCTACCAGAGTTGCCATCTTCCCAGCAACTCTTCTAAACTCACCATTGCATCCAAGCCCTTGATATCCAATCTTCTCCCCACACAACAGACTGCAGGGGAAAAAACAGCATCATAACAGCTTTGAGCAGCAGATGAGTACCCAGTTGAACAAACACTGTGAATCGTTCACACAGAAGCAGTGGCAGTGTAGTGAGGCACTAACGTTTGAAGAGTGCCAGAAGAGTTAAGACTAGCAACATCACTGAACTTTTAATTTCTCTGGTTTTGTAGAATTTATCAGGTGTGGTATATGAGAATACATGTTAACATGGGAACTTTACACTTTGTAAGGAAGCTTGAAGTGCATCTGATGTACACACTTATTTTCTTAAGTCTTTTATAGTATTTTTCATTCACTGTCAGCGTAAACACAAAAGTCTAAGGACAGAAGAAATACTTCAGCTGGTTGAATCAGCTTGCTCAGGGTATGCACTTAGCTCAGATAAATAAGATGAGAGCCCAGAAATTAGCTCAACTTGCCAACCTTTATTATCAAGCACACTGTTTGTAACTCACAGTAGGTTATCAACAATTGGGCCACTTTTGGGAGATACTGTGACATCTGGTATTGATTTCTGGCAGGATTTAGGTATTTTTTGAAATCTCCTCTTCAAACTGGAAAGATAATAAAATGCATACATACTACTAGGCAGATTTTTTTTTAAATTTCAGTAGGCACTAAAATGGGCATAGTTACATACTGCAGTACATCACAAACACAAAGAAGTCATGCCGCTGCTTTTAAATCAAAGCACTACCTTCCCTCAACAGGAGCAATGTGAAATGTGAGAGAGAAAAACAATTTGACATTTGCAGCACAGGTTTAGCACTTGTGTTAAAAGTCATGAGAAACCCATTATTCAATTTAATAAAATAAATGTCAGGAAGTTGCTCTTAGCTCCCAGCATCAAAAAATAAAGCAAAGAAATGCTCTCCATTTTAACAAAGGCCCCAAATACACAGTTCCGTAAAAAAAGAATGAAAACATTCACAGCAAACCATACTACAAAGTCGTATGACTTTGGTCCATTCTACACAACATGCAGCACATTGCATGCACATTCCTCTTTACACCCAGTACTGAGGAGTTCAACAAGCTCCCAAATAATAGAACTTACAAGGAAACTAGGAGTGAGAGCAGCAACTTCCACTAACTCCTTCTTAGCTGAAATTCTTTAACAAAAACAAATTCACAGCAGTAGCAGCCACAAAAAATGTGTGATCTAGTTAGTGCTGTAAGCAACATTGTATCTGTGATTCATTATAAATCTGCTAAGAATTTTGCTGAGGGAAAATCTGGGTAACTGAGTATTTTTATTGATAAGATCAGTTTAAAAATATATTAGGAGAAAATGTAAATGTTTTTAAATGAGTGACCTAACATTTAAAATTTTGGATAAGGAATAATAAAGTATCCAACACATACATATAATTTCTGGAAACAATTACAGTAATTAAAACAACACTCGATGTTTGGAGGGAGACATTTTATGGAAAGCATTCCAGAAACTGCCTCCCCACTGACACTGATCAACTTGGGTGTGTTCAATTAACAGGAGAAACTAATTTAAAGTAAAAACCCCTGCTGCTGAGAATCATCCAGCATTTAGCACTCAACCTCCACCCCCTGGCTCCAAGGATTTAAATCCTTGGACTGTCAGCAGGAGCTTTCTAGATGAGACAAATAATTTGAAAGACTGTTTTCACTACTGAGCAACTGAAACTACAATGCCAGTGTTTCCAGCAATAAATTTCAACTACAAAAAAAAAAAAAATCCATTATTTGAGATTAAGATATCTTTTTAATCTGGCTATCTCACCTCAACACCTACCACTTTCATTACATTTCAAAATTTTATCTTCTTTCTCTAGGCTAGGCTAAACCAGAGTTAACTCACATTGACTCTGAAATGCAGACACTGCCTAGAAAAGCACGGATCCAAATCACAGAGACTTTTAGTTGCTATATTTGCGACCTTCTGGAATTTCAGAAAAAGTTCAGACTGCCAATTGCAATCTTCATTTTTAAAATAAAATCATTAAACATTGAATTCAAATAGCTCTGAACTCTTCAGAGAGAAAAAAAAGAAATCTCTTTACAAACAGTGATATGGGATGCTGTCCACATGACTGAGATCATGGTTGAGCGAGACATTAAATTCAGTTTCAGTATGTCTCGTATGAGATCAAAACCACCACAGCTGCATGACACACCGATTGAGTGTAACCCACTCTGCCAGTTCTAATTTTTCACTGAGTTATGCTCCATCAGGTGGTGTCTGTCCTTCTGCAGCCAGAATACAGACAGCATAAACAGTATCATGTGATCTGGCTTATTTGATGAGAATGTTCTACCACGTGATTTGGTACTGCACAAATGCAGTGTTAATGAACATGGGACCACAGCCCAAAGTACAGAGTAAAACAATTTGTCAAGGTCAACCACACAAGCTGCAAGTAGACCTGAAAATAGCATCCAGTCCTCCTTAATCGCACGCTAGTTTGCTACCTACTGGGCAGCACTGCTGCCCAACATAGCAAACACACTTTTCAAATTACGATGTGGTTGTCAGGACTTCTTTGGCACATTTGTTCTTAATACTATGCCTGCTGCCACCGTGCCTACGGAGCTCCCAGTTCCATGTCATGGCCCTAGGTCCAGAACATTTCTTCTCACCCAAATCTTCACAGCTAACCAGCTGTGGCCCCTCCTGCCCCACTCCCACCCACACAAGCCAAGGGCCATTTCAGCAACTACAGTGTTGACACGGCAAATATTTAGGAAAATGCTTAGCTTGACCAATGTAAGCAACCACAGTGAAGTCAAATAAACCTATGTCCATATGCAAGAGTTCCCAGGGTTTATTCTCCAAAAAGCAGGACACAATTTTATGCTTGCTAGAAGATACTAAGACACATTACTGAGGATGAGCTATTTAACCCACATAAAATAAAACACTACTCCTACTTCTTTATGTGCTGCTCACTAAAAAAATATTTTAATTGCAGCTCACCAAATGTGGACTCTTAACATATTATTGTAGAGAACTACACACACAGATCACTAATTCTCAGAAAATAAAAAAGCGGCTTACATCAAATGCTTAGCCCAACATGCAGAGAGACGCACAAAAAAGTAAAGCAAATATTATAAAGTAAATATTAGAAATGTGTTGAAATGCATCTTTGTCCCAGTTTCTGCAGGAAGCAGAGTACATGCCTACAACGTTGCTGTATTGTTGGAATTACTGTTTGGAGATGGCAGTAGGACAGAGCAAGAAATACACTATTGATTAGAAATTATATCTAAGAAATTGCACAGAAGAAACTTTAAAATGTTAAAGAACTCCACAGCTAGCTAATTCTAGAAATAAGTCTGCCTGTAAAAGTTTTAATAAGTCCTGTGGCATCATATGTATATAGATATATATATAGATGCAGAGGCATAACTATAGAATCACATATTATTTTCCTCTACTATCCTGCCCAAGTCATTTTAAGGATTTGATCCAATGTCCGTATTTTGCTTATTCTGTAAGACAAATGATCAGTCTGAAGTGGCTTCAATAGTTGATAGCCAAGTAAACAGGCTCTAAAGAGGAATTCCTATTAGAATTCAAGGTACCAAAATAACAGCCAAGAAAACATCCATTGTTTAAAAAAAAAAAACAAGCTCTAAAGATGAAGCAAGTTCTCCAAAAATCTATATACTATTCAGTGGAAGAGAAGACATCAGTACAGGTACAACATCTTTCACCAGGGTTTTGACTTGTTGCTGCTGATGGTGCACTTCAGTACACTCTGAGTGAATTTCAAGATAGAATCACTTGCTTTTACAATTCTAGAGTCAGGATAAATGCAGCAAAAGACTACAGGAGTTCTTTTATTCTCCCAGCCAGCCCAAAAAAAGATATATCCATTCCACTGAACCCATTTTTCTGGTACTTCACAAAGACTTTCCTGAGCAATTTCTGTGCAGCAGAGGACCTTTTCGATAAAAAGAAGGTCTCAAAATTTTCATGGCTAGCAGACAATATTTCAGAATCAAGAAACACTGATGCACTGCACACGTCAGAGGAAATGCTCTGAGCTCAGCTGAACTGTGAAGATCACAGTTGCAGATATGAGTATCAACAGTATCATCAGTTTGCCCTAAGACATGCTGTCATGATAGTGTAGCAAGAGGGAGAAAGAAGAGCAAAATGCTTATCAAGAAAGTGTCAGCACCAAACAAGGCTGTTTGTTCCATGAAACTAGGAAGTTCCACGTCAGAAATTGTTTCACTGACAACACTGTAATGGATATCACAGTGTCAGTCACTGTCAGAGAGTCCCAAATCAGCTGAAACATATGAATTCCTTGGGATTCATAGTCTTCCTGGTACTTATCCCTACAGAAAACTAAGTGACAATCTGATTTTTAAGCACAGCCTTGTCACTAACAGGCAGCAGCAGTCACTGATGACCCTGCTGGCATTTGCCACATACACTGGACTTGGTCATCACATTAGCTCTGCTGCCATAGCTGTGACAACAAGGATGGGAGCTGCCTGGAATCACATCCTCTGCTTGACCTTGTCATTACTTCAAAGACCACACCCCAAGTGGAGCTGCCACTGCTTTTAGTTTGCTTTGTCAAAAGAGACAACTTGGACATATTGGCAGAACCTTCTCCAGTAGGACTCCTGGCCTACAAATCTATGCTGGCAGAGGCTGGTTAACAAAGATGTTAAGTCCCTTTCATTTTTATGAGACCAAGGAAGACCATCCAAATCACTACAGCATTATACTACGAGTTTTAAGTGAAGAAACTAGAATTCTGCTACACAGGTTGCAAATCAAGCAGAGACCATGGATTTAACTGTAGAGCAGTTTTAAACACGATTCTTTCCTTTTCTGCAGAGGCTTTTAGATTACTCATAAGCTGCACACTTGTAATATGACCTACATCACTGAAGGGAATTATCCCTCTGCAGGATTACAACCTACACAGTTTGCCACTAAGATAACAGACCCCAGTACTAAGTAATCTGCTCTAAATTACTGACCCAGTGAAAAAACATCCCCTCCTATTCATACTCCAATGAGTATGAATTGAACTTACTGGTCTTTTATTATCAAAAATACAAAACAATTCTAAGAGCAGTTCATGTATATCCTGTAGAGACAAAACCACTCTTGTACAAGGAACCCCTCACCTTTGCAAAGAAAGAATGAACACTTGACAAGGTGTGAAGTCACACAGGCATGAATGACCAACACATCCAGATTTCAAATCCTCTCAAGACATACACTTACATCAGTTGTATGTAGTAGTTTTACAGATAAAACCCAACAAAGAACATTCTAATTTCACTTCCTGAGTTCAAACTATAATTATTGAATTAAATAATTGCTCAAATCAGTTTCCATGCAGGATAATCAGAAAACAAAGATGTCAGCAGCCACTGACATGGTGATAGATGCAATTCACCAAGAACAGTGTGGGAAAGCTGTAGCAGAAGTAGGCATAAAACCCAAGCAACAATGCAATATCTAATATTTCCATCTTTTCTTCAGCTCAACACCACCTCCTTTCTAGCACTCTTTCAACCAGTCTCTTCCCCATCTGTCTACATGATCTCAAGACTTCCCAAGCCCATGTCCTTTAACTTTTTGTCCGCCTCTTCTCATTCTGAGTGCTTCCTTCTCCTAGTTTTTTTCTTAAATAAGTTTCCTCTGTGTTTCTTCCACCTCACTGAGGTTTAGATTTCATCCTGTCACAGTGCTCAGGTTTAGCAAAAGGCAGACACGATTCAAGCAAGACAAACCAATGTTTGGCAAAGCAGTAACTTACAAAAGGAAGCACTACGCAGTCTTTGCCAGAGATGCCATTACCACATTCAACAATTTCCTGTCACCTGCAAAAGATACAAAATAGCCCAGGTTCCCTTTCCCTAAAGGAGAAAATAGAGGTGGCAATAATGTAACATTAGAAGTTAGTTTTGTCTTCCTTGTTCTGTACTTTGATCTACAATACATTGTAATTCATTTTATCTAGAGAAGTCTGGGGACTTCAGAAAATTTACCCCAGCTTTTACAGTCCCAAAGAAACCAAATGCTTGAAAAGCTGAGACTGATCAGTCCACCACCATCATCCCTGCTAATCCAGAGAGCAGAGTGGGAGTGAGGGAGCAGGCACAATTGTTGGAATGAAGTACCATGAGACGGTGCAGGAAAAATAAAAGAACTTATGAAAAATGAGGGCATAGCCAAACCTGCAGGAACCAAGAGCCAAGACCCAAGAAGCAAGAACAGGAGGATACAATAAATCAAACTACATTACCAAGAACAACTTTGCTTGAACGTTGTGCTCATTAAGTAAATTCAGTACAATACCTGTCCATAGGCTATGATCACCCCCAGCTCTCATTAGCCACTTCCTCACAGAGCATGCACAGTAAAACAAGTGTCCTTACATGGAGATGAGAGAATGCAAAGCCAATGACTACACAGTTAGGTTGCTACGTATATGGGAAATGCCAAATTTTTATTCTTCACAGTGTATAAAAATGAGCACTTGGTGGCATACTGAAGACATGCTAGCTTTATGGATTTACCACATAGAACCCATTCTCCGCACAGATATGAAATAAAATCAAGTATCTTGACTCTGTGTGTGGATTTTCTTCCTGCGCACTGGGTGAAAGAATCCATGTTTGAGACAACACAATATGCTGACATTCGGGCTATTTGAGAACTCTCTCTGAGTAGGGAACACTTGATTCTGGGTCCTAATCATTTGGGTCCATTTCAAGAGTATAAAAAAATTCCACAGGAGATACTGCAGCTCCATCAGTCTTTTGCTGTTACACTAAAAATAAGAGTGCTGTCTGGACTTTGCATGGAAAGGACCTGAATATTGGCTAATTTCTTTTAAAAATACCCATTAAAAATGAAAGAAGAAGCAGCAGCAGAAATCCAGTCATTACACAGGTACAAGAAAATCCAGTGGCACAGGGAGTTTCCACAGACAAAGGATTTCCCACAGCCTATTGTTGGAAACACTGTGATTCAATTGCTCACTTCTTGCTCAACAGGCTGCTGATTCAACCAGAAGAGGATGCTGGTATGTCTCACCTTCTGCATTCCACCTACTGCAGCCTAAATCAACAAAAAAACTGGCTTTGAGTAAACATGTGACTATATCTCAAGCTGTTTCTAGTTATTTACGTTACAATCCTTTGGTTGTACAATATGATCTTTTTGTCAATGCCATTTCAAGGTACACAAAATATTATATCAGGAATTTTAACTGCTGCTGTCTCCTTATCTTGCTAAATTCCAGTTGGACATTTCAATAGAAGCAGCTGATTAGAAGGTGAAACACAGACTCTAACATACTTTCTGATTCTATGCTGTATGAGGAAACTACAAAACAGAAAATTCATCAACATACAAACTTACAAAATCATCAGATAAAATATGTTTTGCAGCTGGAGACAAATCCTGTTAACACTATGAAGAACATGTCTATGAAGAACAGTCTGCTTGTGAAAATTAATGACCTGCTGCAACTCCCCAGAGAAAGCCCTCAGGTAAGGAATTCAGATGGAACCAGGGAGCAAGTCAGTGGAGGCTATTTTAAACCCAAGCCATTCTACAGCTACTTCCAGGTGCAGCCCTAAACTCAGTAACAGTATCTGTTTCCCAGAAGCAGATTTTAAGCTATCTCTGACAGGTAACTGGAGATGGGCAGTGCAGTTCCAGAGGCATGGCACGCAGCTAGCCTCCAAAATAAAGCATGAGCTGTTATTTTTCAGAGAACAGACTGTAACTCTGTTCTATAGCAGAAGTTATATACATTTCTTTCTCATACTCACAGAGGTTTGTTCAGGATGCTGGCAGAGGAAAATACAGACAATTCCCTGGAGTGAAGTAGGAAGTAGAGACAGGAGAAGTGTGGCTAGAGGCTAGCAGATTAGCCATTACCAAATTTTTAATCATGTAGACTCTAAAATATGTTAAATATCTTGGAGCTGCATTTTTAAAACCTTAGGACTGAAATAACAGGAAATGAACTTGTTTTAACAACACAACTAAGTCACCTTAGAAGGAAAAAAAGGGGGGAAAAGGAAAACCAACCCTTCCAGGTGTATTTTTTTGAACACCAGCACAGACATGCACACAACAAATACTGATGAATTCAGTCCTGAAAAATCACAAATGTATCACTGCCCTGCCGAAACTGACAAAAATACCTTCACTTCAGTGAAGCAGTTACACCTGTGCTCAACTTAAAATACCATGAGTGATGCATCTGAAATAAACAGGATTTGAGTGCTTTGCTGGTGAAGGTACAGACTTGCTCTTTATAGTCCTAACCTCGAAAAAAATGTTTTACTGATAGATGGAAATAATGAAAGAAGTTAAATAATGAAAGAAGTCATTATTGAATATTACTTGAAATTCCTGTTATAACAGTAAGACATGAAATATTTAATAGCTTATAATCAAAATGTAAACCAACTATGTTTCACTCAAGTCTGGATATACATCATTAATCTCTGACAGTGAGGACTATGTTATGATGTACTAGGAAAGCTGTAAAAATCATGAATAGTCCAAATAAAAGGAAAAGGTTCTGAACCATCCAGTATAAACTAGGAGGTCTGCAATTACAGTGACATCTGAAGTGAAATGTATGTTTAAAGACTACACAGAGAACAGTGCCTGTATTTACTTCTGTCCAACACTTGCTGATGTAGACACAGTTTTGAACTCCTTTTAAACATGTATCTTTAATTATTTGAATGAAGATTTTTCAGTTAAGCATCTGATCAGATGATTTTGAAAAATATTAAAGGAAAACCTTTCTGCAACAGAAAAAACATGAAGGCATCTCAATGGAACTAGGGGGAAATGCATTGCTTTGCTCTCCTTGTACTGCTTTTAAAAGAACAAAAAGCAATACCACGATAATAGCAAGGCAGGTTTAACTGAAAAGCTCTACTACTTTAACATTTTGCAAAACAGATTTCCCACCTTGAAGGGAAATCAGGGATGTGCTTTTGCCTTTTCTAGAGAACTCCATACAAAACCGACACCGAGAAGTCTCTGTGCAGACACACATTGGAACAGGTCACTCAGGAAGTTGAGTTCTCCCGGCACGATGTGGCCTGAAACTGAGGCTCGGCCGCCCTGGACCTGCCCGGCTCTGCCGCGGAGCCGCCGCTCGCTCCCGCCGGGCCCGGGAACGCGCCGAGCCCGGGCCGGGAACGCGCCGAGCGCGGGAGGAGCAGCGCGCGGTCGCGGCGCCCCCTGGCGGTCAGTGCTAGCGCCGCCGCCGCCGCGCCCTGAGTTTGTCCGTCCTTTGTCCCTCCGTTGTCCAGGGCACAGCGAGCCCCGGGCTCTCTGAGCGAGCAATCAGCGACCTCACCCTTTACAAGCATCAGCCAAGTCAGGTGGCAGGAAGGCAGTGGGAAGCAGGCTTTAAAATATCGGTTTTGTCCAGCCACAGCCATCAGTTTGTTCCTGAAATCAGCTGCCTCACCCATGTGCACTTCCATCTTCCACAACACACGAGGTGGGCTCACCTGAGAGTGGCGTGCCTTACTACAGTGTCCCCAATCATTCCCAAAGCACTACTCATCCCATATTCCCAATGGTGCGAGTTTGGTGGGGAGAAATTAGAAATTCTGCCCCCCTGTAGCAAGCTTGGAACAAAAATTAATAGTTGTACTGGCAGCTTCAGTATTTTATACCTGCCAAAGAGCTGTCTTTCCAATTATGTACTGTTTAAATGTAACATTTTGTCTTCTAAAATATACTATTTAAATAAGGATATGTTTTCATATCCTTATGAGAAGACGTAATTTACCTGATTTATGGTTTCTTCAAATGCCTTTATATAATGATTTAGTTCTCTGTCCATTGTAGCAAATTCTAACATGACTTTTTCCATACTGTTAACATCTTCTTCATCATCTGCAAAATAAAATATGTGGGACATGGGTGATCAATTGTATTATTTTCAGGCAGCATTTTTTCTTTACAAATACTTTATTTACAAGTATTCATGTTTATGAATATCTAAAGCATTTGTGAGTCTCAGAGGTGTTTTCAAGCTACCAAAAAAATATTTTTTTTTCCCCATTTTGCAACTGTAATTTTTGACATTTCTTGGGTAACTTGAACAAACAGCTTACTCAGAAAGACACTTCCCTGGTTTCATGTGAACGAGAGCGAGTATGTGTAATTTCATCTACCAACACCTAGTAATTAGGCAATCGGAATATTTTCTGCAAAAGTTATATTTCATGACTCATCACATTGCCTCAGAAATAGTCAGAAGAAACTTAAATGCCCTCTCAGTACAGTGTAGTTCACAGCTATAATTAGACCCCTTATCCCCAGTAAACACAGCTACAGGAAAATCAAAACAGAGCCAGCATTTTATAACACAGGAAATAATGGAAGAATGGATAGCATTGGTGATTCAAGCAGTAAAATTCTAATTGCCAGGGAAAATCAATTAACACAGGTCATGTGATTAGTAATTCATATCCACTTTTGTTCTCTTCTGCATTCCTCCTAATTCCACTCCTTTCATCTCTAACTACACCTCTGCTTTCCCATTCTAACGTTGCTGTGCATCTGCTCAGGTAAGGACCCTCTGTAGATGCTACAGGGCTGAACAGCCACAGCTGTATATTCCTCACACAGCTGCATGTACCACACCAAATACTGCCAACTGCGGGAGGACAGCCAGCCACAAGCCCTGAATCCATGAAGGAAATTAGGAAGTTAGGAAACCTAAGTTTCCACTTCTGCTACTTCCATTTATTCCTAACCTGCAGTTTCCAGGTATAGAGAAAGCAGCTGCAAGCAGCTAGATTCTGTGAAAGAGCCCCAAAATCTGCCATGCAGCATTACGGGTTGTAATTTGATGGAGCATTCTTTAAAAGCACTTAAGTAGCCTATCTGTGCTACTACTTCTAGGAAGAAAATTGTAGTACAGCTTTTCAAATTACTTTTTCTTTGTGAAGAAAGGAAAATCTCTTCTGATCTGGCAAGCTGGTACACTGCTTAAGTTGCTAACTATATTATTATGTTAGAACACAAAAATCTGTCTCTGCAGAATGCTGACACGAAGTATTGTACATGGCCATCAGTTTGGGAGCAAAATCTGAAACACATTGCTCAGGGACAGAAATATCACACCATACGAAACCGTGATGGATCAAGGAGACAAAGGAAAAGTGCTAAGATATATTTACACAAAAGAAGTTACATAATAAGCTATACTATTTTGTGAACATGGCAATTACAGTTGTGATGTTTCCCTTAATTATATATAGGCTTGGTGTGTATCCATTTTTCATTAAGTAGATAAATGGATACTGCAGACAGAATCTTGGCATTCCTGCAACTTTCTTCTGAATAATCAGCATTTCCCTCTCCCCTTTCCCTTCCCTCCCACCCAGTTTCCATGTCCTATCTGGTAACTATGATCATACTATTTTTCCTTCCTGCTAGGAAGCATATGAAGTGCCTCCTTCAAGGCTGACACAAAGGACACCCCATGAATCACAGGAAAGGTTTGTGTAGCAAGTAACTGTCATTCTCCTCCCACGGCCAAAATTAATCATATCCACAACATAAAGAAACTACAGTGGCCTAAATATTTTTAAATTTTTTTAGGGCAAGAGAAGTGTATTGTTAAATACCAAGAGGGCTGTATAAATGCTGTCTTTCCTAATAGTTAAAAAAAGCTTTAGGTAAAGAGTAATAATGTTGCATGCAACTTGAGAAATGCATTAAAATAAAGCTCAAAGAGGTGGAACACAGCTCGGGCAAGAGGGACTCTATCTCCAACTACATCCTGCTCCACGTTCTTCCTGTGCTGATCGCTCCAGCCATCCACCAGCCTGCTTTAAATGTCAGTACTGTTCACTGCTGTTTCCCTCTTGCTGTTCACACACGTTACACATCCTGGGAAATTGCTGAACATGTCACTAACACACAATCATAGCCTGCCCTTGGAGACACTATGGACATACAGACAGAGCTGAAAGACTGTGTACAGGTCAGTTGTTGTCCATACCCTACTTCTGCTCACTGACAGATACTAAAGTCCATTTTCTGTCTGAAGCTCAATCCATAGGGTGCTGAGAGCTAAGAGGAAATGTCCTATATTGTTCCTAGCCACTTACCTCCCCATCTCTTAAACAAGATTTAAAAGAAAACTTACATTACAAGCTATTCTATTTGCCTTTTTAAAATTCTCATTGTTCTACATTACACACAGAACAACCTGCTGTGCAAGGCTCCTCTCCTTTCCCTTCCCCTGAAGAGCCAAGAGCATTTCTACCCCTTCCTAGTAGGGAGCAGATGCAGGGCAGAGCTTGGGGGCACATGATAACTGTGGGTGACTGTATGGGGTGACTGTATGGGACCAAGGCAGGGATCCCAGAAACTTCAAGGTTTCTTTACAACAGACTCCACCACAGACTATGAGAACACACCAGCTGATCTTACCAAGGAACAAGAAATTAGAAAAGACTTTTCCCTCCTCAACACCATCCCACAACTCATTCTCACAAATCCCACCAAACCATTGGTTTAACAGCACTATAGTATCAAAAATAATTACAATTTAATAATTACATCAGGCTTTTGAAACGTTCAAAAGGCATTGTCTGTTATTCACTCTGAAAGCACTGCTGATGCTTTTGTTTCATATGTAAGGATGACAGTGGAGATTCATGGTAAAGAGATTCAAGGCACTGACTGACTCCCTTCCAGCAGACCATGAGCACACTGACTGCTAGATACCCTCCAGCCAGACTCCGGCTACAAAGCCAGACAACTCTCCAAAGTACTCAAACCTTGCACTCTGCAGGCCAACAACCTAGCTTAACACCAAAATCAAACACTTTGCAAGTGCTGGATGAGTGCCTTTCTGTTATCTAATTGAAAGTTATCCTAATCTTATTTCTAATTCATATCTAAGGAATGTATTCCAAACTCTCTGCATATGCTTTTAGCTACTGCCACAAAATACCGTCGAAGTGCATATTGTAGTCTCCTTGTTATCTAGGCTAAATATGTTGAGTTTAGTAAGCATTTCTTCACAAGTCATTTCCCTCACCACTCAGAGATTATACATTTTGCAATATTACATTTTTTTACTCACAGAACGCCCAGTTCAAGGCCATAACTTCATTTTCAAAGGCCCATGTGCATCATGTTAAAATTAGCTGGCTGAATATGCACAGTTCGCAATTATGAATTCCAGATTGCACGACTTTATGATCTCTTATTATCACGGAAACAGGGATATTATTCTGAAAAGTCTCCCTAAATATTAAAGAACAAAATTACATAAAGTGACTAGCAAGGGTTCAATTTCTCACTTCTAAAAAGACCAATCATGCTTAGGTGCCTTAATGCTGATTTAAACCATAATCAGTCAGGACTAAGTTATGTATCATGAACCCACAGTGTTGAAACAGAAGTTGCAACAACAGAATAGAGTCGAGTCAGCACTGATTTAATATATCCTATAGTAACACTCATCTAAAATTTATCCAAAACTTGCATTTCCTAACATCTGAGTTCATATTTACTTTAGTTTCCTGTATAAATCCACAAGTTAGCAAAATTTCTAAAGATTTTTCACAGCTACCTCTTTCTGTGCAAAAGTTACACATCAGTATTTGCTTATGTAGGATATTACAGCTGTCCTGCAGCCAGTACACAGCAATCTAAATAAGCATTCACTTCCACCATAGACTATCTTAAACACAAAATAGTCTGGAATACCATGAAATCACAGGAAGGCTCCAAACTTACAAATGTACTTAAAATGAATGCTTAAGCACAGACAATGTGGATTAAGATGCATACATACATACTCTCGTATCTTTATAGTATTGGCTAACAAAAGTCAAAATTTCAATTTAAAGAAAGCAGGACATGTCAGTTCTACCTCTGGCACTACATATTAGTTTGTTTTGAAATTTAAGGCTACACACTGGTTTTCCCATGATTCAAGGCAGAAGAGGAATGGTACACCATTGCCCAGAAATTTTGCCAGTAGATTTTAGACTTTTAAAACACATGTAACACAAACACCCATCACTTGAGCCATTAGCAACAGTGGTAGTAGGCAGCTGTCTTCATGTGCCCCAGCAGCAGATAAAATACACACTTTGCCAGCAAGTTTCAAGTTACTGCTGACAGCAGAGGAACACAAGCTCTCCAACTTCTTCATTTAGTTCCATCTTCTGGAGGAGAAAATACACTCTCAATTCAGGATAAAGCTAAGTATTTCTCCTGTCGTTCTTAGTAAGTCCTTCATTTACAAATCCAAGTGTTAAGACTACCCTCTGCACCCCCAGTTCTGGTCTACTCAAAACTGTTGATAATTCAACTTGGACAGTAGATCTTGGAAAAAACCCTCAACCAACCCACACTCTTTAAGAACAGATTCACAACACACTTGGAGAAGACAGTAGTGGTGCTCAGCAGTGAGACGATACAAACCTACAAAGGAGAGCACTGTCTCATTTCCCCCCTCTGTCTAGACAGGAGTGAAGCCTGCCACAGCACTCCAGACTACACAGACCAAGAGGAACTTAAACAGGAGACTGATTGCTTCTGCAGCACTGAGGATACATCGTCACTTTTTCTCCTGCAGATACATGGACAGCTCCTCAGACAACTCTCATCAAAGAGGTCTTTTAAAATCTCATTTCCCTGACCTGCAACATATTTTACCTATTAGGCTGCAGAAAGAGCAGAATGCTAATCCAGAAAATTCTAAACTAAAAGAAATGAGAAGTCATACAAAGGAACAGCAAAAAACTGGAGAAAATCAAATTCATCTCCTGAATGCAGGTATCTTCAGATAGAGAGTAGAATGCCCAAAAAATCTCCATGGAGCTGTCTGGATAGGGAACTAACCACTGCAATTCATAAGAGAAGAAAAATTGCTGCTGATAAGAGGGGTAACAACCATACAGGGAATGGCAATTGGTGGAGTAAAGGGGAATTTGGGGCAGTAATTGCAAAATTTCCCTCCATGTAACCGCCAGAAGCCACTTACTGCTGAAGCTAGTCATAATGAAACCTCCACCTTCTCAGGAAATGCCTTTACTGGGCCGTGGAGTATTCAAAGCCATATTTCTCTCGCTGTCCCCTAATGAAGCCACTCTTCTTGCATAGAAAGTTTTCATGCACACAGAATTAGAGACCGAGTGTGCATGAATGATTTCAGAGACCAATACTTTCACCTAGATACCAAACTCCAGCGAAAGGTAGGTGTGTCTCACAAAATTGAATTACATGAATGACAGAAAGAGAAACCTGTGATAGGCAGGTGGCCCAGCTTGAGCAAGGGGTTGGGCAAGATGACCTCCGGAGGTCCCTTACAGCCTCAGCCATTCTGGGTTTCCATGACATTCTTCAATATTCAACAGCCTCATCTCTAAGCCTTTTTTCTGGAAGAGGTGAAAAGTGAGTTCAAGTTCAAGTCCTCTCA
The DNA here is from genome assembly GCA_013397975.1 of Machaerirhynchus nigripectus. Lineage (NCBI taxonomy): Eukaryota > Metazoa > Chordata > Aves > Passeriformes > Dicruridae > Machaerirhynchus > Machaerirhynchus nigripectus. The sequence goes on along the minus strand of VZRQ01007577.1, from coordinate 153,467 downwards.
AGCAAAGAAGGAAGTGGAATGTGGGTTTCCAGTATTCTACCAAGGAAAAAATCTGAGTAGAAGGAGCAAAATTGAGAGGAGAGTGTGAGGCAGGACTAGGAGTACTTGTAAAAGAAAAACCAGCACAGAAGAACAGAGGCTGCACCAGAACTATCATTTGTGAATGATTATTTTAAAGTTTCATCTTATTTTCTACTGGGCTTCTGTTAAGAAACTGCAAATTAAACTGCAACCCTTGAATTTAGGTGAAGCATTTTCCTGTACTTGAGTAAAGTCTTCTGAGGTTGTATTTTGGAAAAGAATGGGCTGTGCTTTTCAGTCTGGATTTAAACATTCGATTTATCCAGCAAGTCATGGGAAAAAAATCTTCAATTATCCATTTCTCTCTGCTTAGTTCTTTTTTTACAGTCAGTTGAGCCAAGAGTGTCTATTGGATTACAAACTATGCCTGATGAAAAAACTCTTGTATTACAAACCATTTCCCTGTAGGCAATGACTGTCTGAAATAGGAACAGATGAGAGTCAGTGGCCCAGGAGGCTCCTGCCAATCCCATGGAAAAGAAACCCAAGTACATTACATTGTAGAGAGTCAGAATTTCAATAGAAACAGACCACGCATGGTCTGAACACCCACCTTGAAACATCTCAGTTGCTGAGTGCCTAGATTGAAACGTCTCAAGGGGCCAGCATTTCCAGTGAGTGGGTGTTGCACACATTCTGAAAACAGTCATCTCAGAGTGGGCACAGGGAAACTGAGACACCCAGCATTACTAACCACTTTTGAAAATAACTGTATTATTCTATAATAACCAGGACACTTTTGCTCAACATGAAACTGCCCTAAACTCCATCGCCAGCAGAACAAGGCCAACAGTGCTTTTGAAAGCAACTTCCTTACAGTACTTTTTTTTTTTTCCAGACTACCATGGGAAGGCTAAAAAGCTATAATGATCCCAGTTTAGACATGAGAGCAAAGATCTATGTGACCAGGTGTATGGGCCGCAGTACCCAAACAGACTGCAATGCCTAAGGAACGCAATTATGTCTGAACACCAACTGACACTATACTGAGCTAATGAAATAAGCAGGGTTCTCACAAAGAATTTGATTTAGCAAAACACTCCAACATGTGCTGACTTGCTTTGCCGTATAAAATCCAAAGTGAAATATTATTCAGCACAAAAAGAGATGGTTTAATTTAGGCTGAGGCACACAAATAATGTACTGGTTTATACAAATACTAAACTAATCTCTCACAGAAGTAAACGTACTTTGCTATGAAACAGAAAAATAATTTATATATATATATCTACATACTTTTTGCTATTGTTAGCTCTATACTTGATGACAGATGCAGCACCAAGTCACGAAGACAGGCAGTATGCACACAATTTCCCCAAACAAAAATGGACTTTTGTTTGACTAAACACTAAGGCCTGTACAATTCCCAGACTACTTCCCTCCCTTCAGACAAAAGAGACCAGCACTTGACCAGCACCTCTTTTCTCCTCAGTAAATTCCAAGGTCATGGTGAGGTTAATCTTTATTTTAGCAATAAACGCCTGCTTAATTTTACAGAAAGACCTTTTGAAGTTAACAAAGACAATATAACCAGTAAGCAGAAGCACTGAAAGGAGGATAAAGCATCTACAAGATGCAACAGTTTTGAGCAGCATTTAAGCGCTGCACTATCATATTTCTGCACCAGTTTCCTGGCATTACTGTGATATCCATCCAGAATTACAGTTCTCTCTTCAGCAAATGAGTAAATCAGCATTCCTCCACACTATATCCACAAGCCCAAGAACAGAAACACAAGTTATGCTGACAGACAAGCAGCAAGAAAACACCAAGGCTGAGCTTCGTGTACATTTTCTTTGGCAACAAAGTGAGTTTCACAGGTCATTTCCCCAGGCACTCATCCCTGCTGTTCCTCTTATGTTCCTCCTCTGCTGCCCACCAGCCCGGATAACATAGCCTTTCATAGGGTCATACTATAAACTGAATTAATGAAACAATTCAAGCTAAAAATAGCAATCTGTCCTCCAAACCCAAACCCAAAACTATGCTATTCCAGTAATGGAATCTGAAGTGCAGATATTCAAACGATTGTACCAGTACAATTAAGGGGGTAGCAAACTGTAGCAGGGTAGAAATGGGGGGAAGAATTTCCTAAATCAACTTGTTTGCCAAGAAAAAGGTAAATGAACCACACCTGTGTATTTTCAAAGTAAGCACAAGGCGTACATTATCTTCTTAGAGAAATCTGACCAATCTCTCATAAAATAAATAGCAAACCTCCCCCGTGTTCTCCTAAAAATATATATATATATATAATATATATATAATACATACATGCATACACACACACACACCCCCCCACACCCCTCTCTTCCCAGTGGATTTCAACATATGATGAAATTAAAGCTGAAAACAACATTTACTATTTACTACTAATTTTAATGGAGAAGGATTTTCCTATGACTAACAAAATGTTTCTTGCCTCTGGAGGCATGGCCATGTCTGCACGAAACAACAGAGCCTGGTTCAGTACCCCAAGCTGCTGCTGACTTTGCCTTCCTCAGAACGAGAGATGGGAGGGCTGGGAATATTTAAAAGTAAGGGGTTCGTGCTGTCCTCCTTCTACCCAATTTGTCTTCTCAGAACTTGATAAGGTAACATTGGAATTAGGGAAAAATTTTCTTGAAATATTTTCCCCTACAAGGAACAGCAAAATATTTGTTAAGGTCTTGTAATTGCTACTCTTTGATCTCTCAGAATACTTCATAAAACTGATATTTTAAATGAAGATTTTTATTTCAAAACTTTTAATGTGCCTTTACCATTCTACAAAAGACACACAGGCTGCTTTATCTATGATTCCCCTGGAAATGAATATCAGCAAAATAATTTTTTTTATTATTCCAACAAGTTCCTTTCTAACTTGCTAGATCTTTTTAAATCACAATTTCTTCTGTATTACTCAAGATCTCTACTGGCACAACTGGCACATTACGAGTTCTACCGAGATAATCCATGCAGTTTTTATTTACAAGTCAACTGTAGTAATGCCTTCTCTTGCCAAAAACCAATTCTTCTCATATTTTAAATTGCACTGACAGGTGAAAAGTAAGTATTTTAGTGTGAAGTGCAAGTCTGTCTCTAATAAAATGCATGATTGTTATGAGCCAGCAGTAAATAATACCATTAGGTTTTTCACAAGAAAAACTTTGCTTGTGTTAATGAACCAATTATATTTCTCATCTCAGAGAAGCTCATTCAAAGAGTACCTTCATTAAACTAAATGCAGTAATTACTTAGAGTTTCCTCCATTTAGGGGAAACAGGAAATGGGTGGGAAAGACTTTTCAGAAAAAAAAATATCAGTAAGATAGGAAAGCAAGCCCTTTTCACCCAAGACCTTCAAAAGTCTCAGAAACATTACTTCTCTGTCCTGATGTGGATGCAGCCTAGCTCAGAGCTAACGAGCCTTCATCACAGCATATTTAATCACTGTAATGTTTCAGTAAAGGTAGCTGTCTTGGTTTTGGGCACAGGCTACTATAATATCTGAGCGTGGTGCAGCTACATCCGAGCCGAAATCCAACTGCATGGACAAGACTCGTGGCACCACAGGAAACAGGAGCCACATGATGCATCAGCAGTGTCCTGGCCAGACGCGGGGCGGTGATGTGGGACAGAGCATGGGACAGTCACCTCCCAAAGCGGCCGAGGGCTGGATCATGCACAGGTCTCACCCTCAGTCCCTCACTGCACAGGGGTCAGTCCTGCTGCTGCGCACAAAGGGCTCAGCAAAGCTGAGTGACCACCAAAGTGCCCACCAAAACTGAGTGACCTGCTCTCTGCTGTGCACACAAAGCCCCATGAGCTGGCTGCAGTGTGCATGAGCTCTAGTACAAGGGAAAGCAACAGAACACATATCAAACAGGAAGGTAAGACCAAGATAATCCCCTCACTCTAAAACAAACCATCACTGTCTTATTTTAGCACAGTTCAGCAGTCATGGTTACATTCACACAAAGAACCCACAGAATCCAAGCTAAGTTTCCACAACCAACTGCAACAGTTTCATGCAAACTCAAACGAACACTCATCAAGCACTCAAATGTCAACATTACCAACCCAAAATGAAACAGATGGGGGAGGAAAAATGCCAAAATATATCTGGTTTTTAAATGCCCAGTATTTTGATTAGATGCTTAAAACCTTTTTTTTTGCTCTGAACCCACACAGCCTCCCAATCTAAGTTTTGATATTTCTGCTTCTACAACCCTTGGCATTCCTGACTTCAGAATTTAGAGAAGGTTATCAGTAGCCCCAGACAGAGCACGGCTGCTCTTTTGCTAACCAGCTGGGGCATTGGCTGTATTGCAGCTGAGCAGCAAGCTCAGGGTGGGAAAACAATCCAGTTTTATAGGCAGCTTTTGAGACAAATCTGGCTGGCAGGCAACTGCACATTTTATACCACTGTGAACAAAGCAGTGAAGTCTCTTAAAACAGAGCTGACATTGGTCCACATACATAAAGGAATAAAGAAAAGACAAATCAGATTCATAATATATAGCTGACAGTAGAAAGTTTGGAGTTTTAAAATCAGAAACACTGGTCTGTAAAATTCTCACAAATGTGAAGGTTACTAGTAATTGATATAAGTATCATCCCCAAAGTTAATTTTGAGAATGCAGATACTTCCATGTGCTTTGGATATTCTCCAGTTTCTGCTGAAGAGAATCGACAGAACACAACCAAGGTTAAACTAAAGGAATCTAGAAAACCAGTGTCTCATGCAAGCAAAGGTCAGGTGATGTTCCCCATGCAAAACATCCAGTTCACACAGTGAATCACATATTGATACGGCACTTGAAGTGCCAACCATACCACAGTACTAAAGCTAGGGCTTTCAGAGCCTGTAATTCCTCAAAATGACCCAAAAAAAACCCAAAACCCCAACACAAAAAAAACCAATCCACATAATCCTCTTACACAGGCAAAGGCGAAGACTGCACACAAACTTTAAATGTAATGAAAACCAGCATTTCTTTCTGCCTCCAGCAGGCTTCCTTTGCATAAAACCTCTTCTGTGAATTGGCAGATCTCCCCTTTTTGGCATGAATTGCTGGTATGTGGCATTCATTCTGCTGCTTGAATGCTGGTAAGTGACAGAGCTAAATCTTTCCATTGCTGAAATTTCATTTCCCACAAATTCATACAAAAAATTTGTCCTATTACAAGGAGCTGCTACTTTGTTATCATGTGGAAAATGCACATCTCTGTCCAAAAAAAAGCCATGCAAGTCTGTATTGCCTGGGTCTCTCATACACACACAAATATTTATGATTTTGATAGGAAACGGGAACTTGTTTGATGGCTTACAATACACCACAGATGATGGTATCTCAGCATGTGTTTTAGATAATGCTGTTATCTTTATCCATAGTAGGAAAGAGGGAGCTTTGAGGAGCCTTGTGGCTTCTCAAGGAGTAGTTTTGAAAAAAACAGGAATATAAATTGAAACTGAATGTGGAAATGTTCTGTAACCAGATAAGAAGTAAAAGACTGCCTCTGTTCCACACTTAAACAAATTGGTAAAATATGACAGCTATGAGTCCTTGTGTTACTAAAATAAATTGAATTCAGAACCATAGGACTGTGTTTGAGATTTGTATGGCTAACATGCACTAGTTAAGAGAATTTTCCCTCCTTTATACTGATATGCTCTTGAATTTTGTTCAGTTTAAAATCTGTTTTTCTATAAAAGTGATTGGGCCAAGTCTGTACACAAAAGTATATTCAGTGGAGAAGTCTTGATTACTTTGAGACATCAGGCCAGACTACACACCTCTAACGAAGCATGGATAAAATCTAAAAATACCAAGGAAATACATAATTTGAATGAGTTATGGCATACCTAATTCTCTCAAAAACAGCTGTGAATTAGATCCACACCCACAAGTAATAAACTTCAAAAAATGAAGTCTTGTGAAAATGTCACATTAATCTACCCATGCAATAAAGAGTCTACTCACCCACTGCTTACTAAGATGATTAGTAAGGAAATCACAAGTTAAACTTTATTCATCTGAAGAAAAATAGGAAAGAGGTTGCAAGGTTGATTTAACTCAGAAGATATTATTGTCACTTGACATTTACATGCAATGTATAATTCCATTCCCACTTACAGTCTGGGGAAAGCCTGTTAAAATTACTTCCTTAATGTGTGAACACTTCTTTGAATTGTGTTCTTTTCATCTGCCACCTTCCCTTAAGCCCTCTGGCTCCTTTTGTTAAGTCTTTTTTATTAGGAAAGTTCATTACATGTAATTTTAGGGATCAGTTTGAGACTGTCACCTTCTATTGAGTGCTACTGCACATGTATATTTCAGAGCACTCTATAGCATATGTTGATAATGTCAAAAAGGCAAAAGGTTCACGCCTGTATGCTGAACAACTCTAACATGGGACTAATCGGAATGACCACATCTATCTTCTCATTTTCATCCACATGGACCACTCCTCCTTCCATTTATATGCCAGGCAACAACAGAAGTTGCTTACATGGATGCACCATTAGGAAGGCATTCAAGTATCTTTTGTCATCTAGAGAATGATCAGCATACTGTCCTGCTTAATCCTGTTGCTGTGGCTTTCTTATTTCTTACTTTTCCTTGTCCTTCATTACACATTTCTTTACCACTTGCTCCTTTCCCCTTCTCTTCCTTCTCATCCAGTTCCCCCATTCCCACTTTTTTTCCTGAGCACTTGCTAGCTTACTTTTTGATTCTTTCTCTATGTGCAAGTGCTATCTTCCCAACAATCACAATCTTTGGGGGTCACCTCTTACTTTCTCCCATCCTTTTACGTAATAGCAGCTCTAGCAGACTCATAGCTGTTGGTTTTCTTTTATTGGCGTAAGCATCCATTAGCAAGAAAAAACCCCCAAACTGAACCAACAATAACAAAAAGGGCCCAAGTTCCCCAGTCATTAGTAGTAACTGCTGTGTGCTGCACAGTTTGGGAACTAACCTAACATAAACACTGCCTGAGGGTGGCTGGGCAGTGTGAGCGACTTGTGAGTGAGCAGTTACTTGGTTATCACGTGCCCTACACAAAATGTTGTGCTGTATGATGCTCATCAGTAATGACAGACCTTTGTTCAATGCGTAAGAGGGGTACAGGGATTGTTCTGGTTTTTAGTTTGTTTTAAGGGGCTGACAGTATGCTGACAATTTTGCAGATACATCCCTATCTTTAATGGCACATAGTGTATAATTCAGGCAAAGACTCTAAACAAACAAGCATGAGACTAAATCCTGCTAATTGCATTTTCCTTCAATAAGCTCTCTCACTAATTCAAAGAGCAAGCAACACAAATTACTCATGCCTGGAAAGTGGGACTTACACCAAGACTGACTAAAGCAGCTCAACTTGTGAAGTTAAAGATGCTAAAGGTGACTTATTCATGATCTACCACTACCATCTTGAAGATTTCTGAACATACTGGGCTCTGTGATTATCAGATAGAAAAGTAAGACCCATTGCCTGAAAACTGAAACAAGAAAGAAAACACAAGGTTGAACTGTTTATTCAGAGATAGGATGGATTCTTCAGTTGACCTCTTGCTGAACTGTGGGTTTCACTGTAAATTTTCTTTTTATAAGCAGTTCTAGTAGCACTTTTTTTCAATCGGTGTAAAATTTTCTCTCTTCACATAGTATTATCCCACTAATAAACACCAGACCACCCTCCCGTAGACATGGTTGTGGATCCACTCATAAACTTCATCTAAGTGCAAATCTTCATTTAGTGCCCTGTGTGTATTTTAGTGGTTCAAACCATTTCATATCACAACTGTAATTGTGGGATCACACCTACAGTTGTGATACTTCTTATTTGTCAATTCACAAAAGGCAAGGATGATATCTTTGCTAGTCTGTTGTCTTCTGCTGCCTCTTATTTCCCCTGTACACATATTTTTCCTGGCTACCTATCTCCTACTTTTTCCAATCACCTACCACCATTACAGACAATTCACATTATTTTCAGACACTCGTTACATAATTTCCCCAGGCACAGATGACATAAGCAAAACCAGAGGTGAATATCTACACGGGAGTTTGAGATATTCATACATCATCCCAAAACACTCCTGACACCTTTTTTTATATATGGGAAACTTGTGGTTTGTGAACTCCAGTGACTTTCTCAAGGCCACAGGGTGATGGTGATGCCAGTTTGAAAGCACAGTTAGTCCCAGCCTTGAGGACTCAGAAAAATTAGACTCAAGAGTACCTCAGTTGTTTTATCTCATTCATATAATGCTATTATGTGTTCCCTGTTCTTCTTCTGAGAAAATGGGAAAGAAAATGAGAAAGGAAACAAAATAATCTATGAAAATTATCATTAAAAATATTTTAAAGCTCCAATTTAGACCACCAACCCCTGCCTAACCTCCAAAGGACAGTACTTTTCATAGCTCTCGGTGTCAGTAAGGAACACAAAAGTCTTACATGCAATTCTGACGATAAAGCAAACATTCCCCTTTAAATTCCTGGAATGTAATCAGTACACATTACAATCTTCATTCTTCACTGGTGCATCAGTGTGCTATATAACACTGGTGTACATTTCATAAAACATGTCATAAAACCTGGATTTGAGTCAGAGGTTTGCTGAGGGTTTTTTTATCTGAAAGTATTAAAAAACCTCTAGTAATTAATTCTATGTTCACTTACTGAAAAAAGTTATTTGATTATCAAAAAAAAAAAGGTAAAAACTGGTAACAAGTTCTTGAATTCTTGAAGAGACGAGCAAAGAGACAGGAAAAGAAAGGAAAAAAAAAGAATTTAAAAAGTGCCCTGTATCTATTGGTAAGGATCTGGAAGAAGTTTCAGAATGATCACGTCTACATACGGGCTACTTTCATTTTTGACCAGACACTGAGAACATGTCAGCACAATGCTTATTTTGTACCCAGATATATCTTTTCCTAGTGGAATGAATCAAGCAAATAAATACAATTGCTTTATATTCTTAATCTTTCTGAATGCTGCCAACCCCAGTTTTTTCTACTTTTGTGGTTTCCTCCTCCCTCCCCAGTTATTTAGGCACACAATTAGATCACTGAAAGCTAAATACCGATTTACTTAAATTGATAAAAATTAAAGCCTTCAGAGTGGGTTCTTCAAAGCCCACACTACTTTCTATATATACCATATGCCTCTACATTTAAGCAGGAGTTAGTGGTATTTTCTTATTGCCACATTTCTGTAGCAGAAATATGATGATAAGAAAATGACAGATTTATATACTACAGAGAATATTTTCATACAGTAAATTACTCAGATAAAATATTCCTCTTTGGCTTTTGTTCAAAGAGGTTGATTTATCTTTGTGCTAAAGAGCCCACACAAGACCTCAGCAGTACTTTACAGTATTTCTAAGCTGGAACAGACCATGAGGATCATTCTACTCTGATCTCATGCATAGCAGAGGCCAAAGAACCTCACCCAGCAATTTCAAGCCTATAACTTACAGCTGTAAGCTCACTCATTCTCTCAAGGTTAACATCATTAGTGCACAGAGGGTCTCCAAAAAGGTCTATACAGCATTTAAATCCCACTTATGATCTATTTTGAAGACTTCTGAGATTTTATGAGGTCTAGGACAGAGAAATTTATAGTAACTATGGGTACGTGAGGTAACTCACTAGGTGACCACAAATCTCTCTGACTCACAATGACCTTTGGGGAAGAAAATTACCCACTGCCTTAGAAAAATACATAAGAAAATGGAATAAATATTCACACATACATATGCATGTATTTGACATCAGACACTATGTAAATACCACCTATCAAATTCTGTGAAATAAAACTGTGCAGTTTTCATCTGAGCACTGGTAAGAGTTCAGACAAAGCCTGGGACTGTCCAGCTCTGACCTTCTGTTCAGGTGCATGCTGTCAGTACATTTCCCTGAGAACACACTAAGGACAGCTATTCAGCAAGCTAAGCTTCAAATCAAGCCTGGATTTCACTCTGAAAGATACTCTCTAGCTCAACCACAACCTAACAGCTTCACATATTCAAGAATAAATGTATAAAATGCAATGATCTGTATTGATCTGATAATACAAATTCTCTTTCTGTTAATCTCAATTCTCCATTTATATTTTATTGTCACTACATGCAAGAGTACAGTGATATGACACCATCGCCTCTAGATCCAATCTAGGAGTGAGTTCCAGAGTGCCACAGCAGGTGAAGCAGAAAGGAAAGCCTCTGCTGCCACCTAAAGGGTTTCTCCTTCCTTCGAACTGCTGAAGTTGAGAACAAACATACTTGGATGCACTCAGCTTAATGAGCACCCAAACTGAAAAAGAGCCATCAGAACAAAAGCATGCTGCTTAATATAATAATATAGCTGCTTAATATAGCTTATTACAGCTAATGTAGCTGCTTTCCCCTCACTGCACTGTGTTCTTGCAGTCAAAATTACAGCTAGGAAATAGTAACACTACATATTTGTTTCTTCCCACTTTGTAAGATTACAGACTACAGTCAGAGTGGTTTTGGATAAATATAAAAGAACACAAATCTTCAATTACAAGTCATATTTTTCCAGATTTTGAAACAAGGCACATTTCCAAATTCTCCTTTTTTGGACAGCTTCTTTGAAGAACAGCTTCCAGAACCAATCAGTGTATTCCAGCAGTGGGCTCATCAGTGCTGGATATAAACATTTTAAGCAAAGAGAGGTAGAACAAAAAATTAATCACACCCTCTCTTCTCAAAATTTTTATATTGACTGCAGAACGTAGTGCAAAAAATGTAACTTTCTTGTTTCCAGAAAAGCATTTCACAAGAACTCAACCAGTCTTTCTTGTTTCAGAGAATAAAATCACTTGAAGAAATACTCCAGGTGTTACACCATGTATCTACCTACTTCAAGAAAACACATCTTTCTCAGTGTTAGTTGAAAGGTTAAAAACCTGTAAAAAAATACAAGAAGCACAGCACAATAGAAGAGAAGGATAAGATTAAAAGCACATCTTTCCTAAAATGATTAATCCTAAGCGAGGGATTTGAAGGAAAGCAAAATTAGTATTTTTGGGAAAGGGAATCTGGAACATTTTATTTCCCATATCACAAAATACAAGCTTACTTTAGACAACATGAAAATAATTTCCCCAAGAAGAAAGATGTAATTTTGGTGCCTACACTGAGTTTGTGCATGTCACCAATTAGCATCACAGACATCAGTGTAGCAACAAAGTAGACCAGTGAAACAGCTTCTGGCAGAGAAAAACCTGGGGTTAGACTAAAACTTCCTCTGTGAACAGCATGGCATCATGAGGGAATTCTTGCAGCTTCACAGGAAGCATCTGGCAGAGGCCAACACAGAAGGATGAACTTCATGCATCATTGGGCTCTCTCCATTTTCTACAGTAACTCCTTGTAACTAGAAAACATTTCTCCATAGCGTCAGTGAAAAGCCATTTATCTCCAGGATCGACTTTGACATTCTACACTTACATTCTCCAACAAGAAAACAGAAAAAGAAAATGTGCACTTAGGTTCTCCAACAAGAAAAAACCCGCATTCCTACAGTGCATATAAAACTGTTGGCTATTTTCTTCTCACGAGCACCTTCACAGACAATACGGACTCAGAAGTGAAAGCCAAGGTCTGATTTCTCATTAAGAGTCCCTACAACACAGACCACAGCTTTGACCATTACAAGGCTGCTGTGAGGTGGAGACTTGACCAAACCACTGTTTGTATGTGATGGAAGGCAGGATGTGCAAGAAAACATCTCGACATGGCTTATCTTGTCTGGACAAGAACAGGGCAGCAAGGCAAAGTTCATCCTGCTCATTCCGCAGTCAGAGGACCTTCATGCTCACACCTCTTACTCAGGCAAGTTGCAAAGTGTCATTCCAGACTAGATGCTACAGCCTGTTCTCAGGACAAGTACCTTATGTTTGGATTATTTTTATGAAGCACAGTGGTCTCTAACACCATGGAAACTAAGAGACCATAAACAACTTAGAAGCACAGGTGTCAGCAGGCTGATTTCTGGATCCCAAAACAATCACATCGTAGTCATTTCATGCACAAGAACTTTGTCAATGTCAAGATTCATGTTATGGTACGATACTGTAGGAATCCTGCATTTGAATTTCCAAGGAAAAATAAGCTAGAAAAAAAAAGAACAAAGAAAAGAAATTAACTGAATCATTTGATATTCAAACACAGCCACAGAGTCCATTTTTATACTGGAGTTTATAGCATTCCAAGTAGAAGTTTTAGGCCAATGACAGAGAAACTAACATGGAAAGGGCCCCTTTCTCAGGGATGAACAAACTTAAAATCTTTAAGTGGGACTGGTTTAGGCTGCTGCAATGGGTTTAGAAAGTCACAGCAAAGAGTAGTGGATATTCCATATAAACTCATCCAACTGTCTATCAAAACGCTGGCAATAATTTTATAAAACAAGGCTATCCCCCGTATTTGTGTGCTCCACACTTCCTTCTGTGTCAATAACCCTCAGCAACATTTAGAGCTCTTCTTGTTAAAACCATTCTAAGTGAGCAGTGAGATAAATCAAAGTAATGTTAGTAATCTCACAGGGTTAAATCCACATGGAAAGAAGATCCTACATTACCAGCTACTGTTTAACTAGTACTGAACAGGCATGATGGCACAAGTGGATCTCAGTCAATCTGGAGATGAGAAAGCAGTCAGAAAAGGAGGACACTGCACATCTGAGATGCAGTCCAGTACACATGAAGGAAAGTGCAGAGGCAGGCAGCCCTGGGACAAGGGGAACACACAAATGGGATAAGCAGACAGAACTGAGGTAAACTCTGCTGGCAGAAGGAGCAGGTTATGCAATGAGCAGACAAGAAGGAAAAGCCACAGCTGTAACTCTAACTTAGTCTGGGGAACATGCCAAAGAATCATATCGCTAACACTTTTAAGACCCCTGAACCTGTTCTGTACATACTGGTAAGCAGAAAAACCCTTCAAAGGATGGTAAAGAAAAGAGGAGGAATTCTCAAGTAGATCCCAATAGTGCTACAGGAAGATCACTGCCATGTAATACACATGGCAAACAGCCACGGCCAGCAGCTGACCATGACATTTTGGGCATGTTTTTGAAGAAAAAGTAGCTCGGTTTTTTTTTTTCCCTCAAGCAAGATTATAATTCACCTGCAGTAACTACTTCCCAAACAGCTATTCCACACTTCAGGGCCTCTACACTTCATAGTGGGAATGTGATGTGTGGCTGGAAGAAAGTCCCAGACATCAAGGAAGGATCTTGCTTTCTACTAGAAAACCCATCCAGCTAATTAGACAAAACTCTAGCTGTTCACTCTTTAAAATGCTTTTCAAAAGTTTTATGCTAAGAAATTCTTATCTTGTCTGTAGTTAGCATACTCTCCAGACCTCACAGTTATTTCCCATTTGTACTGGACAATCCTCTGAGCTTGGGCTCCAGCCCAGACAAAAGCAACACCCCATCTAAAGAGCAGCTACTGGACTGGAAGCCTGGAGATAACCATGAGTTAGATTTCTTCATTCCAATATCCACAACTCTCCATACTCTACAATCCCATGTTCTTGAGAAAGTTCTGCTGCTTTCTCATGAAGAGTCACCTGAAACTGCCATCCTCAGTGAGCTGACCAAATTTACATCCAAAAACTTTGAGCAAAGCTGAGAATGGATGTGTGTCATGGATATGCCAGATCTGTCCTGGGCCAGCATATTTGTACCATTATCAGCACATCAGTCAACACTGCATTGCAGGTTTCATTAATTCCAAAAACAGAGAATAAAACTTATCATTCAAGTATTTGACACGGATGTCCATCAGTGCTTTCTAACTCTATAGAACTACTTCAAGTAGTTAAGTAAAGACAGTTCAGCAACCAAGAGAAGTTAAATTAGCAGTGCAAACAGCTGTTCCTCTGTGTGCAGAGGTGTAAACATGGGGCTTAAAGTTCACTGCTCAGAGCATTACAATTCAGAGAGGTTGCCGAACAAGTACTTGTGACAAGTGACTTAATGAATTCTCTTTCTGCAGCACACTGCTAAAGCTCAAAACCAGAATGAGGCAAGATTTAGGAGGATGCAAATTACAGTAGAACTAGATTTTACTTGCATTATAATGGATTTTGACCAGTGTCATCTTCATATTCTTAAATCTATTAGGACTCCAATCCAGGAAAGGATACAAACACACACTTTAGCTTTAAAATATACAGACCCTTGGAAGGTTGTGGGCCACTCATGAATATCAGCGTGACCTTTCCTTAAGTATTTTACTAGGCTGGGCCACAGAACATCCAAGAGTATTTTGAGCATAGGCAGGACATACTGAAACCAACTGTGGACAGTCTGGTTTTTTGCTTACATCATTTGTTTATATAGTAACTTTTCAAAATGCTTCTATACAGCAACAGTGTCCTTTAAAAAAGAGAGAAATACAACTGTTAGACAATGTCAGTATCTAAAAGATAATCAGCAGAAAGACTGAGAAGGACAAAAGATTTATCTTTCCTTTTCACTCATTAAATGAGTTTTTAAATTGGCTGTTTCCCTTTCACATTCAGTTTGCTGAAACTAATTTTCACATCTAGATACAGATCCTTAACCACTTACAGGATCTTTTAAAATTTTGTCTCTTTGCCAGCACATGTTCACAACACCAATGTTCAATGCTAAAAGCCAGCAGGTTCTCAATTGACAGGGAGATCTTAATTAATAATTAACTTCATGGACATCAACAAAATCCCTTAAAAAATAAAAGGTTTTCAGGATCAGATACATTAAAATTATTCTGCACACAGTTGGCTATTAATAACAATAGCCTTATTAATAATAAATAGCCTTATTTTTCTAGAGATTGTACAAGTTCATATATAAGCAATGCCTGACCCCAATACTTAACACAAGGGATTTCTTTTCATAAATCTATACAGGAGTAGAACAAAATAAACATTTAATAAATACATTTAACAGTAAATGTTTTCAGAATTTGGTTTGTGGAGAATAGGAATTAAGAGAGAAAAAAATCACTCACTGAACTAACTTTGCTGTCTTTTCAGTTATTTATCTTAAGAAGCAAATATAATTTTTCTCATATACTTGCTATGAAAAATTTTGTTACTGTTCACAAAAAACAGCATTGTCCAATATGAAAGACCAAAGGAACAAAATACATCCACAGAAGAAGTGCTTGTAAAATAAAATAAACAGTTGTAACAGAATTCCTTGCTTCCACAAAGCCTGGCAATGAAACCTGTCAGAAGCTGGACAGTTAGATTTCACAAAGGAAATTAAAGCAAATTGCAAATGAGACAGGAAGAACACAGAAATATATTATCTAACTGTCTCAAAATTAAATTAGTATTTTGCCTCAGAACATGAAGGCAAAGTACCATAGACGAGCAACAGCTCTAGAAACAGAAATTGCCACATACGAGCTGGAGGTAAAAGCTGAACAGTCAAGTTCAGCAGATCAGATGATGCTGATTCTGAAACACTGAGAGTTTAGCAAAGCATGTCATGCTACAGAAACCCGGTGTCTCTCCTGATGGCATTCTGTAAGGAGCACAAGAACTTGAAGTCCAAGGAAGGTAGTCAGGGGAATGAAAACCAAACCTTATAAAAGTGACCACCTTCACTATTTGTTTATTCCATGTAAATACACCTGCAGGGAAAGGTGTAAGAGTGAAGAAGACAACTGTTTCAAATAAAAACGTAATTCTGGAACATCAAAGAAGTATGACCTACAAATCCTACAAATCTGGAATACCTTCTCTGTAGAGCAATGGGATGGACTATGATAATAGATCATGCTTGATAATTCTATAACCATGATTCAACTGGAAAGTTGCCTCTGCTAAAATAAAATGTGTTATGGTCTAGGTAAGAGCTGTTTTCCAGTCACATGATGTAATTTAACTGTAACCAGGTATTTCATCAGGAGTAATCTCCTCCTCTCAGGATAGAATGCTAAAAATGGTCCTTTTGGTGACTGAGTTAAATGAACAAAATAATTTCAAGCTTGTAATTGAAGATTAATGTGTCAGAAGCAGGTAAATGAGGAAGAGACATTTCCTAGGAGTACAAAGCACAGACTTACACTTGCACACCTGCACAGTTGAGCTTAAGTTGCCTTACATTCCCAGTAGGAATGCAACAGTGGCTTATAGTAAAAGTGAAATTAATAGAAGCTTTTAATTTTTGTATAAGTAATTAATTTCTGTGGTTTTGGGGATGAAAGAATTCAATACATTCACTGTATTTCCATGCATTCCTTAGGACAAAGTAGGAGAGATGGTGACTGCTAAACGAGAGGGGAAATGGAACTGGTTACACGAGTTTTACGTCAAAGGGAATCCCCAGCTGACTGTTCAGACGAGCTTTCCATTTCCTCCACCTGCTGGAAATGACATGTCAATTGTCTATGACAGCAGTATGAATAAAAAAGGTCAAAGGAGAGAGAACTATCACACTAGACAATGAGAAAAACATTCATCTTGATTGTACATAATCCTTGGCTTAGGTGAATGCAAGATTCATAATGAACAGCAGAGCTTTTCTTCCGGAAGATTCTTGTCCTCCATTCTCCATTCTTTATTAAAACTATCAGGGGTTTGGAGCTTTAAAGTTTTTATTTTTCCTAATGAAAACATTATCACAGACCTAAGATGTGATGGTAAATGAGTCAGCTAATGTTTGTCGTTGAAAAGTGCAGTATCTTTTGCAGTGCCCCTTTTATTGTGAAATAGCAATGACAAGACAGTTAGCAGTAATTATAGATTTAAAGTACCCCACTTTGTAAATACCCAAATTGAAGCACCCTAAAAAAGGCCTGATTTTCTGGAGAGACGGCATTTATAAAACTGCATCCCCAACAGGTGTCTCAAGCTTTGTATTTAAAATCATTAGCATTATTTTAATATATTTTGCCCTAAATGTCAAACAAAACACACACAAAGAAGCAGTATAAGAATGAAAACTCATTTTATTCACCCACTTAAGGGGCCTTCTCCATCTCATTCAGCAATGTTTAAGTTTCTACAGAGCTGTAGGGTAACAACCACTAGGACACAATTAGTTTTGGGTGTTACAAAAGCAGGGACAATGTTTGTCTGGTATTTACATTTTCACTGAATTTAATATTTAAATGAAATCTTTAATTTGAGCAAAGTTATTGTAATGACAACACCCTGGCCAAGCCAGAAGAGCTACAGCTCCTATAATAAAGACAGATATTAACAGTAACTAAGTCGAAATACATGGGTCTAGGACTAATCTGTCAGCTTCAGGACACAATACAAGAGAGAATATACTTACTGAAACTTTCCACAAGGTCAAGGGCAACCTGAGTAGCCACATCCATTCCAGAGTCGATGTAGGACTGGCAGTTTTTCAAAGAAGAAAGAGCAGAATCAATTGCATTGAACGAGATTCTGGGACCGCCTGACATCTCGGAATCGTTACTCTACAAATAACAGGGAGAGCACATTAAAAGCAGTTTACACACAGAGAATTTGAGAGAGAGAACACAAGTTCTAAGAGATAGCTAACCATAAAGCAGTGCCAACAGAACTACCGAAACATTAGGGAGCAGGCATGAAAGCTCCCTAGACGTCAGTAATTTCAGTGAAAGTGCAATTCATCACAGGGTTTCAATTCACCTCCTATTCAGTATTAAGCAAAACTACACCACTAAAACCAACTGGCAGTTTTCATCTGCTCATCCCTACTGCTAAACCACAGTGAAGATCAAACTCCATGATTATGTCTGCTTGAAAAACTACTGCTCTATTTAAGATCCAGAGAAAGATCCAAAGAAGCCCACATGCCCAAACACTTATTTGGGTTTTATATGCATATTATTGATTAGCCTAGAAAGAAATATGATTTCTCACATTCAATTTAGCTTCACCAGCAGCTGGCCCTTGGCAAAAAACAATCTAACGAAGGGCCACTCTACTAAGAAGGTACATGGCAGTAAAACCAAGCTCCCTGCTTCTGCCAAAGATGCTACGAACTTTTGGTACTCACATTCCATTAGCACAAAATAAAGTCACACAGGTACCATTGTTTATCTTCCTTACCACCCTCTGGCTTTACAATACACACCCACAACCTACACCCTCATGGGGATTAGCTGTATTGTCATCAACAGAACCTTTGAGTGTTTTTGCTTATGCTGCTCACATCTGTTCGTTTCTTCTCAAAAATCCCCAATTTCTGCTCTTCCTTCTTCATGCTTTGCCATAACCCACTCAGACAACATGTAGCTACTGTGAGAAACATGAACCTGGTGTGCAGAATTTTATACTTCAAGTTTCAGATTAGAAAAATTCTGCTTCAGCTTTAGACACACCAAAAAAAAGAAAAATAAACACAACAAAGCAGAACTCTTAGATAGACAGAAATACTGCATAAATCCACATAAAGAGTAACTAGCACGTTCAAGGACTATATTGAGATGCCATTGGGACAGATAGAGAGCAGAATCCACAAATTCGGGGTATACCAGAAGGGGAAGAGATGTTCTATCAACAACTGTAACAGGCTATAATCCAAGAGCAATCTGGAAAACATCTAAATAGAAAGTACAACGCTTTTCCCAAAGTTTGTATACCTAAGGCTGTATCTCCCTCTCCTGCTTTCCCTGAGACTCCAGAACTACATCTTGTGCTCCCCCTAACCTGAACAACATCACCACATTCCTCAAGTATCATGCAGACTATGAGGCCTGAATACCTGCTGTCTCCTAATGTTCATTTCCTATCTTTTTCTTTTTTTCCATTTATAAAATGTGCTTGGCCAGTCAATACTATCTTTTAGTGCACCATCTTTAGGTCATGTGCATCCAGCAACATTTTAAAAAAAGTTCAACCTCACCACAAATTGAACTTCTTAATTACATGCAAATTTGCCTTCCTCTCTATCCCCTTCTAAAGGTGCATCTTTCCACAAATGCAGCAGGCTTCAACTACAGCTCTAGTTATGTCAGCTCATGCTCTCCCTGACAGAAGACTGTGACTGCTATCATTAGAGATCTTTAGAGACTGTCAAACTGACAACAGAAGACAAGGGAAAAGTTCCTTATAAAACTCCCTGAAAGTAAATAAAAAGGATGCTCTTGAAGATTTAATAACAAATTCCTTCAGCTAGTACATTAGTTAACTTTTTTTTAAGTACTTGTTTGCCATCTTAGCAAGACTGTTTGTATAGAACCTCTGTGATCGAAACATACACTATTGAATAGTCACATAAAATCATGTTAGCACCTTTATCTTTCTGAGTCCATTTTGTGTATCAAAGTTATCAGAGAGAGCCTAATTCCCTCTTGAACTTGGTAAATCTCACTGAGAAAGCCTGCTGAAATTTCTTTTGGAAATTTCACAGACACACACTGTGAAAGTAGGCATCTGAAAAACAAAACAACAGTGAAAAGTTAAAAAGGCTCCGTCATTCTCATGAGCAAACTACACAGGAGCAGAAGTTACCAGTTATGATAATAAATCGTATTATTCCACTGGTAGTTTCATCTCAATCTGTCTTTTCAGAAGTAATTTCTTTTGGATGAATTCACCTTTTGTTTTGTTTTGTTTTCTAATAAAAGATTCTTTTTCTTGGAAACTGGTTACAATCCTGTAATACCCCAGCCTGCTTGATGGGTTCAGGGGAAGGTAGTGGGATATATCCTGGGCAGTGCATGGGAAAAACAACAAAATTCTCAGAAGATTCAGTAACTTTTACTTGCAAACTTTAGAACATTCAAGTAGAACAAGGTACTTGGCAAATTTTAAAACATCCAGACAAAATAAGGCATTTCGCAAACTTTAGCTCAGCAAACTTTATCTTCTCCAGACACAAGAAGACACTGGAATTTTTTGGTCCAGCTTACAACATATTTTGAGAAGAAGGTATGAGAAGAACACCAGAGAGAGAAAGAGAAAGAGAATGGAGAGAGAAAGGTAGATGGTCACCACCCCAGGATCCATCACTATCTCAGCACCTTCTAAACCCCCGGCAGTAGAGTGTGCTTGGCACGCGTGTCGCTGTCCTTTTATCTTCCATGCTCTGCCACTTCAGGGCTTACAGGCCCTGTTCCCCCACCCCTTCCCACCTGGCTGTTTTAAACCAGTCAGCTGTTCCTCAGGTTTACCATAGATCCCAAGGCAAAGATTTCACTCTTGAACTTTCTAAGTGAGTTCTTCAACTTCAGCTTGGAGCTGTCCATTCTACTTTCCAAGGGAGGGCCACATTCCTCACTGGAATTGGTTTCACCGCAGTGTTTTTAACGCACTCTTTTCTGCCAGGAAAGTCTTCAGTGGGCACATCAAAGCACTTACTGTTTGCAACCCCCAGCCCACTCACTTCTGGAAAACACAACCAGCAACTCAGTGCTGAATGGGAGACTATCGAGGGCATTTTTTTCCTCTCAACAAGTGATCAAATGGTCCAGACAGGATAAAGAACCAAAAAAACCTTACAGTTTCTCTCCTGTTCCTTATTTTAAACATTTGAGGAAATGACCTAAACTTTATATGTTTCAATATCCTAACTATGAAGCAGAGATAAGGGAAAAAAAAAAATTAGCTTCTGTAACACCAGCTCTACAAGTGACAAGTGCTCTCCGAGCACTCAGGCACCCTCGGTGATCAGCTGCCACAGGGAGACGGCCCTTCCCTGCACGGGAGTCGGGAGCTCCGCTCTCCCAGGCCCTCCCGCCGCCTCACCCGGGCAGGGGCAGGCCGGGCAGCCCGCTCAGTCCCGCACGGAGGGACATGGCCCCGCACTCGTCCCGCCGCCACTCCCGCGCCCCGGCCGGGAGCGCTGCCCTCGCCCGCGGAGGGGACGGGGCCGACGGGGACAGCCACCCTCGCCAGCCGCCGCTGCTCACCTCGTCCTCGTCGCCTGAGAGTGCGACTGTCCCGGGCAACAGAGGCAGGCAGGCGGTAGCGCCGGGCACCGGGGCAGGCGGAACCGCCTCATCAGCCCGCGCCGTCATGTGATAGGAGGGCTCGGCGACGTCGTAGGGAGCGCCGCCACCTCCCTCCCATTCTTCCCACCCTCCGTCCATCCCTCTGTGCCCGCCGCCGCCGCCGTCCCCGCCCGCAGGTGCTGCTGGGGCAGGGTGAGCGCGCCGGGCGGGGCGGGCACCGGCGGGAGCCCGTGAGAGAGCGGGGCAGCCTGGGTGCAAACCGTGAGTTCGGCGGTGGCGGAGCGGGACGGGACGAGACGGGACCGGACCAGACCGGATGGGGTTCGGAGCCCGTCCACAGACGGTCTGGGGCCCGCTGTAGGGCAGAGCCTGTGGCGGCGCTGGGGACTTGGGAGGGCTCCGGGCGCTCGTTCTGGGTCAGAACTGTTTTGGGAGACCTCCCTGTCATCTTAAATTTATCGCAGTGGTTCGGAAGGTTTTTGGTGAAAAGTCAAGCCCGGTCATAACTTCCCGTAAATGTTTCTGAAGCACAGACGCTTATTTTTGGTGCTGCACGCCGTATCCCGCAGGAAACGCGTGAACGAATAAAACTGATCAGGAAATGCAACCACAGCATGGAAGCTCGTCCTTGAGCAATAAAAAAAGGAACGGAGCTGTGTCATTTCCATCTGCTATGAAAGTTTTCCTTATTGCTAAATGCGATTATAGTCACTTTGGTTGTCTTTTTAAAGTGGCTCTTAAAAACATATTTTGTGAAGTGGTTTTGTTTTCCTTTCGCCCGTCTCCTTGCGTGGTCACAATTGCTTCAGTATTTGTGACTGTCATTCTTCAATAACGTTCTTCAACCTTCTTGGTACAAAAGATCACACTTCCCCTGCCTGCTCACACAAGTCACTTCTCAAACGCAGTGTATGTGCTGAAAATGAATTCAGTGCATTTCTTTCATTTTACAAAACCGTGGATAATTTAGTTTTCATAAATTGAAAGATTGGAGAGTATGCTTAAATATCCAGAAATTAAACTGTCAAAAACATGGATAAAAACCACTCTAAGTGTGTGTGGGTTTGTTTTTGCAGGTTATTAATGGCGCAGCTGGTTTCTTCATCAAGCTTTTTGCTGCCAGTAACCTAAAGAGTAAGGTTTATAATCAGACTGCAGGACTTCTGCTGCTCTGTCACATCCAGCTCCACAATGGTGGATTTTCTGGCTGAAAACAATCTCTGTGGTCAGGCAATTCTTCGGATTGTTTCCTGTGGAAATGCCATCATTGCAGAACTTCTGAGACTTTCCGAATTTATTCCTGGTGTTTTCAGGCTAAAGGACAAGGCTGATCAACAGAAGTACGGGGATATCATATTTGATTTCAGTTATTTTAAGGTAAATCCCTTTATTTTATTTCAGTTACTTTGAGGTAAATCCTTTTATTGTTAAATTTCTCCTTTAAGCATTGCTGTCCCACATGAGGATGCTTCGGGCTGTGAAACAGCCATTCCTGACTACTGTGTTTATTACTACTACATCTTCCAAAATGTATGATGAGTCATCTGGCCTGTGAACTTTGATAGATACCAATGATATAAAACATGAGTATTGGATTCTGGGGAGGTAATAGTAGTAGTAGTAGTAACAGTAGTAGTAATTCCTGTGGGACCACTAAATTACACTTCCACCAACAGGTTCTGAGCCTGCATGGTTGGTTGTTTTCCTTCAGAGCAGTGCCGTGGGCAGTATGCCCATCTTTCTTCTGTTAATCTGTAGCTCATTCTTTGCAGCCATGCAAACTGTTTTCTGCTTTCCTGTCCGACAGTGCTGTGATTGTTCTTTCACTGGACTTGTCACATGCACTGAATAAATAAATAAATAAATAAGTCAAGGATAAGTGTCTGTGAAAAGTCGTTGTTTCCCTTTCAAAATTAAGCTTGCAGTACCAAGTTCCCTCTGTCATTTTCCAGCATGATTAAAAAGGAACTACTGAGACTGTCTAATCTGACTTTATTTGGATTGTAGAATACAAGGAATGGTAATAATAAAACAAGGGAGGAACTTCTAAAATTTATATCAGTTTTCTTGTAGTAAGAGTTGTAAATTTCAGGCGCTAACTGTGAGCCTTGGATACTGAATATCCTGACCTCAGATGATTTCACAGTTACCTTTAGATCTAAGTGCTTGGTAGAAGTCTTTTGGTTTTACACAAATTACTTAAAAATTTAAAAGCAGATAGTTGTAAATAGTGAGAAATACAATAATCCTTAAAGCTGTAGTATTTTTGAATGTTAAGAAAGCATAATAGTGTGGTATTTTTCAAAATTAAAACCCAAAAAATCCATAGAAGTCATACTTATAGAGCAGAGATTAGGGAGTTTACAGATATTTTTACTGTGAATGCAGTGTTTCTGTATTCACGATTCTTAGACTTACTTAATGAGGACAGAGTTGAGATTTTGAAAGACTTTGCTTTGCGCATTTGAGCTTCATAGGCAGTCTGGGGTCTGCTTTTATCCTTTGTTTTATGTAGGTATTTTGCACAAAAGGAGAAGCAGAAGACCATTTATAAAAACACAGAAATTGTCAGCTGGGTATTTTCAATTAAATGTTACTGATACTTTCAATTAAACTGTAGCAATATTTTCTTATAGATGGTGATGATAAGACCAAATGGTGGTTATGAGAAATACGACAGTGATAAAGTGTTAGGAAAGTTGTACTATTGCTTTAAGGAAGTCAGGTTCTTCATCCCAACTCTTTTTCCCCCATGATTGTTAATGACAATGTTTCTGCATTAATTCAGGGGACAAGTGCTGAGCTAGATGCAGAGTCTGTTGAAAAAAAACAAGTCTAAAATTTTCAAGCAGTTTGAATGTATGAGGAGGTACTAAGCTTTGTGCACCCTCAGTGTTACGGTTTCTACATGACAAATCAATCAGATGAAATGTGTAAAGGAAAGAATTCCATCAGGGAGATAGTTAGCACTACAAAAAGCACCCAATGCCTTCAGATGTACTGGGGCTTTGCTGGAAGCATTGGCTATTCGTTTCCATTGGTTACATTGGATAAATCGTATTTTAAATTATTGCAGATAGTAACAGTGTGTAAAACTCATCTTTATGGAATCAATATTTGACTATAAAGTAGATTGGAAAACTGCAGATCCTTGTTTTGGTAAGAAATGTTAACTCTGGTTTGCACACACGGGTTGTTGTGCATGATCTGTGTCCTACTGAAGGAAGTAGAAAGACTTGAAGTCAAGTAGAGATTGAAGCCAAGTACTGTCTCTAAAGAGGAGTTTCTTTTTTCAGGGGCCTGAGACATGTGAAGGCAAACTGGAAGCCAAGCCCGAGTTACTGGATTTAGATGAAGAATTTCGTGAAAACAACATTGAAATTTTGACAAGATTTTATTTAGCTTTTCAGAGTGTACATAAATACATTGTAGATTTAAACAGGTATGGTATTTTAAATACATACGGATTTTTGAAGATGAGATTACTGGTTTGTATTATTGATGAGAAGTTTTTCTGTAGAGACCCACTGTCGAAGCATGTTCATGTGCACCAGGAAACATGGATTGCTGGAGTAAACACTAACTTTTACTCCAACAATTCCCTACCAGCTTAATATATGACATGAAAACATTTAACCTCTCTACCTCATTTCCTCAGTTGTAAACTTGAGTTAATTTTTCTTTATCTTGGAGATTGTCCTGAAGATTTTTTTTTTAATAAAAGGAGAATCCATATTATTCAGCTAATTTTTTCATGGTCTTGCAAAACAGAATATCAGGTAGGGATTTTTTTCTTTAACTTCCACTGGCATTATTTTCCTGAAGTTAATTTTTCGGTGGAGTTGCCATATTGTCAAGTTCACTGCTCTGACCTGTAAAAAACAAAATGAAAGGTTCATGAAATGCTCTAAGAAAAGTTCCTGTGAATCATAAACATGAGAATTGGTTTTATTATTGATGTTATATGAAAAGGTTAAATATTTGATATTTCTTGTTAATAAGTACTGTAACTGGAAAATCCTTTAATAGGAATAAATCTTATGTTAATTGAGGTGAACATACTCTGTTTTTAGCTCTACCTTCCAAATTGGGGTGGAGATCAATTTATGGTATTTCCAGGAGATATTTTGAGGTAACTTGAAAATATGACAGTTTTACTAAATTACTGCATGGCAGCCTTCCCAGGCTGTTATCCATCCATTACAAGATTAAGAGGATGAGCTGTACGCTGCCAGGTATCCTTCAGTGTCTTTCACATACACCATCAGGATATGGAAGGAGATTTTTGCCAACTGGTTGGCACTAACAAGGAGTTTCAGTCTCTTGTTTTATAGTAGAGCCGCTCTTCTTTGTCTGAAAAACTCCATGCTGCTTGTACTAGGGAAATGTTCAGATGCATCTATGGACTTTCAGAGAAAATGGACCAACTGAGTTCTGAGGATATACGGTTTGAGAGCAAAATAGTCAATGACCAAACTTTTTGTCATGATCCTAGATACTTAGATGACCTCAATGAAGGAATTTACATTCAGCAAACATTAGAAACCGTCCTCCTTAATGAAGATGGAAAACAGCTTCTAGTAAGTATTAGCTAGTTTTATAATAGTTGAAAATTACCCTGCTCAGTAAGTGCCAAACTAGACAAAAATTCAGGTTTGCCAAACACATGGAGGTATTGTGACTCACTTCAAGGAGGAAAAAGAGCAAAAATCCTCAGCCTGCCATTTTTCATGTTGTGTTGACTACACAGTTGACATTGGGTTAGTTTGCCAATATGTGTTTTTCTTTAAATGTTCCTGCAAAATCATGCTTATGTGATTCTCTTTCTTCATTCTTTCTCTTTCCAAACAGTGTGAAGCCCTGTATTTATATGGAGTCATGCTCCTGGTCATTGACCAGAAGATTGAAGGAGAAGTCAGAGAAAGAATGTTAGTTTCCTACTACAGATACAGGTAGTGTATATAGGTGTGCAGAAGCACTCAAGGCTGAGAAGATACAACATAGAGTATATTTAGTAACCTAGGTTATCGAATTAAGATAAATGGGAATACGGACACCTTTTTCATCAACTGACTGTATACATATAATTGAGCAGAGCTCTCTGAATATCCTTAGAACTTCTTGCTTTAGCTGTGTTTGCCGGTTCAGCTGCAAAATGAGCACCAGGTCTTTCATTCTGTTGCAACAGACATTTTAAGTCCACAAATAAACTTGCAGCTAAAGCTTTTATGAAAGTGTCACAGGTTTCCAAATGTACAAGGAAACTTTCTGAAAGGTCCTGACTATCTAGGTGACAAATGTATTGCAAGTCAGACTTCTTGTAGTTACAGTGCCTGATCAGGTAAATCAGTCACGAGTTTTACAGGGTAGGTTGACAGCATCAGGGTGTAACAGCTGGGGTCTTATATGGTATCAGTGCAAATCCTTCCACACATTTAAAATGCTGCTTTGACTATGTTTATGCCTCCCTGTATATAATGAGAGATTCTTTAATTCTGGAATGCACAAGTGAATTGACAAGGGAAATTCAGAAATGGGGAGGAAAAAAATGAGAATTTTAAAAGGAAAAAAAAGGACTAAATCCCTCTCTGACTATAAAGCTCCTTCTTTCTGTTCCTGAGTTCAGTTTTCTGTTTGTGCTTTGTCTGCTTATGTGGAATTTCAGCATGGACATTTATCAGTGTCCTATACCATGATGAACATTATATTAATGGAATAAACAATCAAAAATCTCCTAGACTATAGTATTTGTTAATTTTCTTGTGAGAAGGGCATGGTTACAAGGGGTGAGAAAAAAGGAAATTATTAGGTCATATAGCTCATGTTTTTGTTTCTTTTTTTGTAAAACAGTGCAGCCCGATCCTCTGCTGATTCCAATTTAGATGATATTTGTAAATTGCTTCGAAGCACTGGATACTCGAGCCAACCTGGAGCTAAAAGACCTCCAAACTACCCCGAGAGTTACTTCAGCAGGGTTCCCATTAGTGAAACATTCATTAGCATGGTTATCGGCCGCTTACGGTCAGATGACATTTACAACCAGGTAAGTCACCCTGAGATGAAAGAGGGCACTAAAGGGGAATATCAAATTGATTCTCAGGTTAATTACTTTAATCATGAAGCACAGGAAAAAATAAATGGCAGAAGCTGTAAGGACTCTTGAGATCAGGTAGTCTGACCCCCTGGCACAAGCAGGGTCAGTTGGTTGTGCTGGGCTGCATCCAGTTGGATTTTGAGTATCTCCGGAGGTACAAACCACAGAACCTCTCTGGGCAATTTGCTGCAGTGCTTGGGCAGCCTTGCAGTAAAAAACAATATTTTTGCTTAATGTCTTATGATCAGCCATGTCTTACTGACATGTCTTATTTGACTCATTTATAGCGTAGGAAAATCTTACTGTAACCTGTTGAAAGTAGCAGATATCTACAAAGTCACCTTTTACATTCTGGAAGTACATCTGGTAAATATGCTGCATGTGTAAGTACGCGTGTCCAGCCTACCTAAATATCCGTCTTGCCTCATAGTATCTATACACTGCACTCTGTAATGTGGCCCATAATACTTTCAGGTGGTTCAGGATGCACTGTGTTATGTTCAGCTTTGTTTTGTTATTTTTCTAGGTTTCAGCGTATCCATTACCAGAACACCGCAGCACCGCCCTGGCTACTCAGGCTGCTATGCTCTATGTGATACTGTATTTTGACCCTTCTATTCTTCACACTCAACAAGCAAAAATGAGAGAGATAGTGGATAAATACTTTCCAGATAATTGGGTAAAAATTACTTCTGTTTTAAAACTGTTCCCTGGATGTAATATTATAGGAACAATTTAAATTATTGTTACAGTATGTGTTATAGAAAAATAATAATAACCTAAAACTAGAATAGATTCTTCTCTGTGGAAATTTTACTTTGTTCAGAGTGAAGCAGTCCAAGTCAAACACTCTGGATAAGCATGGAAGGCTGTCTTTTGAAAGTGTAATTTATTGTTTTAAATGCCTTAGTCAACTATGCTCTAATACCATCAAGATGACGTGAGTCCCAGAAATGTGTGATGAAAGGCACTTCAGGCATTTTCTAGTCCAGCCTTCTCCTCAAAACAGGGCTGACTTCAAAGCTAAATCAGGCTGCTCGGGCCTTGCCCAGTTAGTTTTGTCTAAGGTGAAGACTCTACAGCCTCTATAACACCTGTGGCTGTGCTTCATCACTCTCATGGTGAAGAATTTCTTCTTTCTGTACCACTGGAATTTCCCTTGTTACAGCTTGTGGCTGTTGCCTCTTATCTTTTCATTGTGCACCTCTGAGATGGGTCTGGGTCAGTCTTACCTTCCCTTTAGGTAATGGAAGACCACAGTCAGATCCCTTGGACATCTTTCTTGCAGCTTAAGCAAACCCCGCTCTTCTGGGTCCCCCGCTACATACTGGGTCCCCACAAGTGTGTTAGTGGCCTCTTGTTCACTTCATTCCAGTTTGTACATAGCTGTCTCATACTGAGGAGCCCAAATCTGGACCCATTACTCTCAATGAGACCTCATGAGAGCTGACTAGAAGGAAAGATTCACTTCCCTCAATCTGCTGGCTCCAGTCTGGCATATCCCAGTGTCTGATCACTCTTTGTTGTCCTAAGGCTGCATGTCTGATTCACGTTTGTTTGTCCAGCAGGACACTTAGGTCCTTTCCTGCAGAATTGTGACACAGGCAGCCCATCTCTGGATTTTGTTGTTGTGAGGGTTTGGGTTTGTCCCATGTACAGGACTTCGTATTTGTCATTTCTGACCTTCATGTGGTTTCAGCTGGTGAATTCTACCAGCATGTCAAGAATGCTGTAGAGGACAGTCTTGCTCCCCAAAAAATCATCCCACACTGATGTTATGTGAAAACTTGTTTAAGGATTAATTCTGGGCTATTGTCCAAATAATTTAGAAGCTAAAGCTGTCACTATGTGTGATTCTATAGACTTTTTCAGATGTAGTGATTAAAATTGAATTACTACACGTCTCAGTACTGAGGTTTAGGATTACCATCCAGAATCCCTAGTCTGCAAAAAACTGCTACTGAAATAGGCTGGCATATAAGAATAGAGTCCCTAGGTCATCTATATCAAAGGGAATCAGACTTAACAAAGAAACTGTACCTTAATTTGTGAAAAATTATTACTGAAAAGTTGTATTCTTCTGTACCATAAGTGGAACAGTGAAGCAGGGAGGGAAGAAACTGCAAGAGCTGGCTGTTCAGTAGACATTAGAATCCCTCTGTTTCTGGAGAACTACGAGCTTATTTTCAGAAATGAGAACTTGACACTGAATTTTTGATTATGCCAGCATTTTTATTAACTTGAGTTCATAGTACAATTTAATATTTTTAGACAACACCTGCCTTCCTGTGGTCAGGTGTGGATAAGTTAGCTGCATCATACAAAATACTCAACTCCTAGGCTGATTTCAAATTATTCTTAGCAGTTCAAGTGTAGCCTTTTGAGGAACTGTCATCTACAGGACATAATGAGCTTCGCTTCAACAGTATGAGAGATCTTTGTATCAGCAGACCCAGGTCCCATTTGCCTTTACTTGACACTGCCAGAAGAGCTTAAAGGCTGACAGTGTCCCCCTCGATGTGATCGTGCCTAGATTGAGGAATATTGGAGCATCAGTGTGACAAAGCTCATAATCCCACAGCTCTGTACATCCTTCATCTATCAGTAAACCAAGTCTTCCATTTTCAATCAATTATCTTACAAATACTTGTTACTTAATCACAATTCTGTATTTTTAATCATGCTTAAACTTGTGCTAGAGGTCTGAAATCAGTTTCTCTTTGCTCCTTCAGAATGACACTATGTAGTCATAATTTCTTTCTGTTTGTGTCACTGTGAAAGATGCATTGCAATTCAATTTGGTCCTTTGAGCATCCTAATATTAAGATTAATTCATCTAATTTTTCCCTCCCTGTCATAGTTTTTTTCCCCAGTTGCTTTTATCAGTCTTCTTTAGAGCATCATGGAAATGAAAAACAAGTCATGAGTTCATTGAAAAAAAAAGTAGAGTATCATATATAGCGACTGAAAGAACTGTCATCTTGTTTTCAGAACTAAGCTTCTAGTTAATTGTGTGCCTTTTATTTCAAAGTCTTCTTCCTGATTTCCAAAGGTGGTAGACCAAAAGGTACCACTACCAAAAAAGTTCAGTTGTCTCTTATTTATACCCACAGCATATCCCTTTCTGTCATACTGCAAAATGAAAACTATATTTTTCTTAATAATAACATAAATGCAACTTCTTGTTTTCTGCTTCCAATTTTAGGTCATTAGCATTTACATGGGAATCACTGTAAATCTGGCAGAAGCATGGGAACCCTACAAAGCTGCTAAAACTGCCCTCAACTACACTCTGGATCTTTCAAATGTCAAAGAGCAGGTACATAAGCCACCATTAAGTATTTTTAGCAAGATGCAAGATGTGTGGGCATCTGAAGTATATTATATGACATCAATAACGCATGGGTCTTTTCTTCTAGCATACAGTATCTGTACCATGTTGTCTGGAAAACTTAGGGAATATGAGTAGAAATTTTTCCTTCATCTTTAGGGAAGCAGTTCACCAAGTAGAACTGATACCTAATTCATAAGAAGTATCTCCATTCTGTGATATATTGTTCTGGTTGTTCTTTCCCATTAGGCAATAATATATTAGTACCATTTTTTAGGAATAATTCCTAGAGAGTACATAAGGGAATATATAGAAAGGCTACAAGTCTGCATTTTTGAAACATTATGCTTCCTGTGTAGGCTCTTTGCTTTAAAGTTTATCTTGCATCCTTTGTCATGCACTTGCAGTGTATAATATTGCCTACAAGTAATGATAATTTTTGTAGCACTTTTTTGATCTGTGTGCCCTCTAAGCGCTAGGGAATTGGTGTATTCCATTTGAGGCAAGGATTTTATTGATGCAGGCTTTGTGTGTTTCAAGGCCAGCAGATACGCTGCAGTCACTGAGCGAGTGCACACGCAGGTGCAGCAGTTCCTCAAGGAGGGCTGTCTGAGGGAAGAGCTGGTGCTGGACAACATTCCCAAGCTGCTGAATTGCCTGCGAGACTGCAACGTGGCAATCCGCTGGCTGATGCTGCACACTGCAGACACGAGTAAGAACTCATGCTACGCTCACTGCTGAGCTGTCACTCCTGCTCTACTGGGGCTTAGGTTTGGGGCCTGAGGGAAGTTCAGTTCTGCTGCTGTTGCAGTCATCAGTTTCCTCTACTGTTTGCAGGAAATTGTTGAGCTGTTGTTTTGCAAATAGTCTCCTAAAGCTTTGTCTGAAACAGCACATGCAGTTCCTCAGTTCTTGTGATCCAAATGCAGGTATAAAAATTAGTAGGAGAACTCACGATCTTGTTGAATAATACTCTGCAGAACAACATCCTTCTGAAAGTTTTACTATCTCCAGAAAGAAAGCAGTAAGCAACTTCTTAAAATCTTATGTTTTTGTTCTGTTGAATTGAAATTCAACTGAAATAGTTGAGTAATGTCTCTGATGTGAGTTTGGGTGTGTAAACTGACCTATTTAGACATTCCCTTGTTTGAATGCTTGTGCTGTCTTTGAGCCTTCATGATACGCAAGAAAGTTTCTGTTACACCTCCTTGCAATTATTGTGATGGTTTTAGAAATACTGATCTCCGGGCTTCTCGGTCAGATGGACTAAATTCACATTCAGCTTCAGAAGCCTGCAGAAATTTTAAGAAGGCTGAAGTACCACGGAAACCTTAATTATATCCTATTTTGAGGAGGGGTTGTTCCATATAAATGGAAAACAAGTGGGGATTTACATATTGGAGCAAAATGCTTTTGCTTTCAAGCTATTAAAAAAGAATGTATTTACAAAGATTGAAAAGCTTGGCCAAATTGGGGAAATGTTGTCTTTCCATTTTCAGCTTGTGATCCAAATAACAAACGTCTCCGCCAGATAAAGGATCAAATTTTAACAGACTCCAGGTACAATTCCAGGATCCTTTTCCAGCTTCTTCTGGATACAGCTCAATTTGAATTCATTTTAAAAGAGGTAATATGCTGCTGACCAGAGTCTTCTAAAATCTCTAAGCTGAAAAAGTCACTGGATATTTTTATAAGTGACTAAAAATCAAAAAAACTGCATTGTACTGTTCTATAAAATTCAGTAAGCTTCTGTCACTGTATGTCCATCACACTGTCTGTATTTCTTAATATTTTTAATTTCGTTTTTAATATTCTGGCAAGATCTTGAAGTAATGTAGTAATTACTTAAGTCAGTTCCATCTGTTTTCAGTAATTTTATTTCGTCTATTGTGATATGCCTCCTTGCTAGTTTTGTAAACCACATGCTTTGGGTTTCAATAGATGTTCAAGCAGATGCTATCAGAAAAACAAGTGAAATGGGAGAACTATAAAAAAGAGGGATCTGAAAGGATGACTGAGCTTGCTGATGTCTTCTCAGGAGTTAAACCTCTTACCAGAGTGGAGAAAAATGGTAATTATTAAAAACTGTACTGTGGAGGAAAGAAGTGATTTCAGTTTATATTTCTAAAGTGATACCAAAAGAAAATACATTAGTCTAATAGTGATAATATAAAAACAACTTTCATGTTCCTCAGCTTCCAAAGAGGTCTCTCTAACTCTTGTCTTGTTTAGG
This sequence comes from Machaerirhynchus nigripectus, assembly GCA_013397975.1. Classification (NCBI taxonomy): domain Eukaryota; kingdom Metazoa; phylum Chordata; class Aves; order Passeriformes; family Dicruridae; genus Machaerirhynchus; species Machaerirhynchus nigripectus. Next base: position 120,808 of record VZRQ01007577.1, on the reverse strand, counting down.
TTTTCGTGACATATTCCATATGTAAGCAATATTTAGGTACTTAATATTTAGATTGCCCTATTTTTTTAAAGTATTTTTCATTCATTTGTTTGAATAAGCCACCTAAAATTATAAAATGCTGGTTCACTTTTCTATGTATAATGGAATTCACATTACCATGTTCTATGTACAAAGGAGTGAGAAGATCATGCTCATTAAATTTAGGGATGGTTTAACCTCTTCCCTTATTCTTTCCCTGGTTGTAACCTGGATTTCAATTGTACCAGCATCTTTTAAACCTTCTTTCACTGCTCCTCTACACTGAGTGGTATTCTCTGAGTTCTCCGAGGACTTAATAGTCAAATCTGTACCTCTTTCCAAATTCCTTGCTCTTTTTTTATGAATCATATTTTTTTCTCTTGAACTGGCATAAAATGAAGGGTTTTTTAATGCCCATTTATGTTGGTAGGTGTTTTTAATGTTGCATGTGAAATTTACCTGAGCATTTACTGCTTTACAAGTGTACATGTTGAAAGACTAGAAATGTACCAATTAAATAAAAGCTTGTAGAAATAATCTCCTACATGTATAGCTTGTTTGTTTCTTTTGACTAGCAAGTTCCCTGTATTTTTGCTGCCTATCATACATGCAGAGATTTCGTTAAATTTTTCTTACTCTTTCATAGAAAATCTCCAGGCTTGGTTCAGAGAAATCTCCAAGCAAATAATGTCTCTGAACTACGAGGATTCCACTGCAGCAGGCAGAAAAACTGTGCAGCTGATACAGGCTTTGGAAGAGGTATGGCAAAGACATTTTGAGATAAATGACCTTGTCCTTCTGGAACAACAGCATTCTTTACACATGCACTGACTTCCCAGGAGCAGATATACAAGACAGATAGGCATTTTAACAATTGTTAAAGTCTACTGGATATTTGCAGTTATGTATCTACAGTAAGCAGAAGTTTCATATAGACCTTGGTATTGTAAAATAAGGGATATAGTATGAAAGGTCATGCCACCTGTAGCTGAGGATTTGTAGGTCTTTTCAACTAATTTTTTAGAAATTCTGAAAACAAATTCATTTGAAGCTACAAAGGATGATTTGAAAGGCAAGATTAAAATACCTATATTTTTTCTGTGTGTTTCTTTTATTTCCAGGATATAAAAGAGTACTCAGAATGATGTTTCACAGTACACCTCCTTGAGTAACTTTGTGAAAATTATTTTTAATACACTCTATAACAGGCCAGGATTTAAGTGTCTTACTGCTGCTAACATCCTGAAGTAATATGTCAAATTACTGATTCTGTTTGTATTGCTGTCCTTAAAGATAAATAGAAAACACCAACAAAAAAAGAATCCTTTTATAGGTTTTCTTTGTTTGTTTTTTTAAATATAGGTCCAAGAGTTTCACCAGCTGGAAAGTAACCTGCAGGTTTGCCAGTTCCTGGCTGACAGCCGCAAATTTCTCCATCAGATGATTCGAACTATCAACATTAAAGAAGAGGTCTTGATCACCATTCAGATAGTTGGTGATCTTTCTTATGCTTGGCAATTAATTGACAGGTGTGTTAGCAGGACCTTTTTCTTCCAGTCAGTCACCATTTGCAAAAATCGTGGGAAATAACATGTGTAAATGTTACTAAGACTATAAGCTTTCCAATTTAAAAACAGTCATGAAGCATTGTTCTGTGAATTGTTTAGTATACTGAATTCTCATCAGCTTGAATAGGAATTAACATCCATCCTTCTCAGGTTGTTAACTGCAGGTGAAGTGATAGTGTAACTTTTTACTGTCTATCCTGTTCTAAGTATAACAGCTTTGTTAACCTCCTGTCTCCAGCCTTTAGTCTCATTAAGTGTTCTCCAAAATACTGGAGTTCAGTTTTCAACCAAAAACGAAGAAGGAAGGAGTAATGCTCAAGAACTCTGTTTCCATGGTGGGAATTTGCCGAGCTGCTACTTCATTACCATGGTGTTAACACTCTGTGATGCCTCTTCTTTTGCCCCACCTACCCTTTATCATATAGGGTTTTTCTAAGTGGTATCTCTACACACCAAAATCCTCCTTCAGTGAAGTTTGTCAGTGATCTCCTGTGCCATTTCCACATTACACTGCTGCTGTTGACATACAATTAAACAGTTGAAAATAGGAGTTTCAGGGGAAGAAGCTGATTTGTTTTGTTTGTTTCCTACCCCAGCTTTACGTCTATTATGCAGGACAGCATAAGAGTCAGTCCATCTATGGTAACTAAACTCAGAGCCACTTTCCTAAAGGTAAGAATAAACAACAGTGAATGTACTTGAACACTGCAGGTCAATCCAAGTAGTTTGTTAGAAAGGCTTTAAGGCTCTGAAATCACGGAAGAATCAAGACTTCCTTTTACCAGCATTTTGTATTTCCAGGTTTTTTTAGACAGTACTGAATTAGCTCAAGGTTAGTTTTAAGGGAAAAAAAAGGGGTTTTTTATGCAACAATTATATTGCTGCTGTTAGGTACATAAGTCTTATCATCCAGCCTCCACTCATTACAGCCTTTTTCTGGAGACATTGGTGCAGAGATGGGATCCTCTGCATATGGATCAGAACAGGCTGAAGGAATAAAAAAAAGTTATGTTGGCTGTGCCCTTTGCCATCATGAAGCTCTGGCATCAAATGAAAATATTTTCTCTAGAATAAGAATGGGAATTGGCGTGACTGAGAATGCAAAATTACAACTGAAATATCCCATGCAGCTATTAAGATTTTAACAGTCTTGGCGAAGGTAGCCTTATGTACTGTTGGAGTTTTTTGACCTTTAACAATTTTTTTTTTCTCTTGGAAAGCCTGGTATAGCACTGCTCCATAGGAAGAATCCAGTACTTTGGGTTGTAGGATAAGAGCCTGAGCAAGAGGATTCAAGCATATAATTTACATCAGAATAACAAACATGAAGTTAAAATGTTAACTTTATTTCTAGCTTGCTTCTGCTCTTGATTTGCCGCTTCTCCGTATCAATCAAGCGAACAGTCCTGACCTTCTCAGTGTGTCCCAGTATTACTCTGGGGAGTTGGTTTCCTATGTAAGAAAGGTGGGTGCTTAAAAGGCGTCATTGCCTTGTTCTCTAATTACTTTTTCTTAATTGAGGATTATTTTTTTAATGAGCATATACTGACTGTGTGTGTGTCTTCTCTCATTTACAAAGGTTCTACAGATAATTCCAGAAAGCATGTTTACATCTCTTCTCAAAATCATAAAGCTTCAGACTCATGATATTATTGAAGTGCCTACTCGCCTTGATAAGGACAAGCTACGAGATTATGCTCAGCTTGGACCACGATATGAGGTGCAGTTAAAACAGGAAATTCTCAAAAAGCAAATCTTATAGGTGGCCAGCTTTAACCGAAGTTTAAATCTATACAGCTCCATAGAGTTATACTTTAACAGTGAAGTTGGATTTGTTGACTAAAAGTTACAATTGACTGGTGGTGTTGTGAGCATACCTTAGGTTTCATGAGGACAGATGAGTAACTTTTGCACTTCTGTTTGTAGAATTTTCAACTTCCTATCTTGTAGAGAAGGGGAGGAAAACCAAGTAAGTTTATAAAGGAGCTTAAAAATATTTTTATTAATTGGAGGGGATGGAACCATGAAAACCTAAGTCTGAAATGAAGCCCTCCACATTTAGCATTCTTGTTCCAAGAGGAGAAGGTCAAAGACTGAATAAGCCAGCAGGGTTAAGCTTTTTGCTGCCCTCAAATGAGGAGAGGATGGAGGCATGTTGATGTGATTAGATAAAGCTGCTGTTGCTCATTTTGTCTATGGTTGTCTTGCTGTACTGTTACCAGTCTGGAAGAATGAGCAAACATTAAAATTACTAGGGATTATTATCCGTAGAGGAAGATGAGACACAAAAACCTGAGTAGATCAGTAAGTCTTTCTCACAAAGAATCTAATAATCAGTTAAGATGCCAGCTTTTCCCTGGTGATTTTATCAGAGTGTTCACTTGTTAGGTGTTTTCTGCAAACATGTGATCTTTGATTAAGCTGACGTTCAGACCTGAACGTTAGGTTTAGACTCCCCCATGAGACTTTGTGAAGTCAGTCTGGCTTGTGTAGGAGTAGAGGAGGAGGCAGTGTTCAGTAATGTTGTATTTTGAGGAGGTAAAGGGAAAACTCCTTATACTAAAGCTTTTCACTTCTGATTTCTGTTGAACTTTAAGTCTGAACTGTGTCTTCTCTGTAACGATGTATTCTGTATTGTAATCATCTGAAAGGCAAAAGACTGGCTTGTCTGAACTCTGAGCATAAGGATAATAATTGTAGAGCTTAAACTGAATGTGCTACTGTATTACATCAGTTGAAATACTGAGGTGGACTCATTGTGGCAGCAGGCTTTATTATGGAATAACTACTGTGAGCTGTGTCCCCAGCCTGCTCAAAGGTACCAGCTGAGAGTTTTGTCCATGATGTTTTGTGCACAAAAGACATAGCTGGTCTTCCCTTGCATAATCCCTCTGAAGCCTCTGAGAGGTACCTGTTCTTTCCTACTGCTGACACAACTATATTTGTCTGGCTAAAAGAAAGGTAATTATTGTACTATAAGTCCAGAACAAGAAGTAAAGTTGAAAGTGTATCCGTGCAAATTACTTTAATCTAAAACAGGAAGCTACCACTGGGAAACATGGATACCTTTTTAGAAAAATTATTTACATCTGTTGAATTGCTTCAATGAATTGTGTTTTTCTGTTACAGGTTGCCAAGCTAACCCACGCCATTTCAATCTTCACTGAAGGTATTCTCATGATGAAAACTACTTTAGTTGGTATCATCAAGGTAATGATCCATTATTTCAATAGGAAAAAGTCGTGTGGTGGCAATTAGTACTTTAGCACAATATGTGAGACCTCAAGGAAAGATAAGAAGATAGAAGTTTGCAGACAAATTTTCCAATAGTGATGCCTAAATTGGCAGACAGATAATAACTATTTTTTTAAGGTTCTTAAGAAACCACAGTCCCAATTGTAAATAGATTCATCCACCATAGTTGGTGATCTCTGGGGGTTTTTCCTGCTGGAAAGCTTTTCTGAAGAGCTGTTTCTTCCATTTTTATGAACTGCCCTGCCTACATAAAGGCTACACTGATACATCTTGGAAAACCAGAAGCAAGTATTCTTGAAGATACACTTCCCAATGCATACTGCCTTAGAATTGTACAACATTCTCAGTGGATCATGAACAAAGGTTGAATATGGGAACTACAAACCTTTGCCATTCAACTTAAAGAAATCCTTTATTCTCTAGTAGAACTATGTAAATTTTTATTCTTTGGACGAGTTCTGGTGGTTAACAGAACACTGTTAACAGTGGCTTCCTATTTAACAAAAGTATTTACTATCTTTCTTGGTACAAAATAAATCTTTAATATTTTTTATACCTTTCTGACTTTAAGGGAAAAATATTTCTTCTACTTAGGTGGACCCAAAACAGTTACTAGAGGATGGAATAAGGAAGGAGCTGGTAAAACGGGTGGCCCTGGCTCTTCACAGAGGCCTCATCTTTAACCCTAGAGCCAAGGTGTGTAAGAATTCGATTTGGTTTTAATTTTTATGTATCTTGGGTGTGCAGGGACCTCTTTTATTATAGTGCCTTCTAGAAAATAATTTGTGCTTTTCTGTGCAGATTTCCTTATTCTAAAAAGTATACATTTTGAATTTGGAAGGTTATTTGAGTGCCTTATTTGATGTTCAAATGAGTTTTGTTTGTTGTCTTTTAACATAAAATTAAGAAACGTAATTCTATTCTATTCCAAACAGTCCTGTCAATTCCGAATTCACAGTTCTGCCTTTGTCTGTGATGACTGACAGGTCACATAAGCCAAGTAAACATAGGTAGGCAATGATAAAATAAGGAGTGACTCCTTGTCTTGATCCTGTCCAGATTGTTGAATCTCCCAGATCAATCAATAGTACCACTGAAGTCAAAAATAAATACTAGAAGTGGGAGGAAAAAATATTTAGTAAGAATTATTTCAGATATCAAACTTCGATAAATTTCTTAGTGCTTTTCAGATCTGGCTGGACCATAGTAAAATGTTTTAGAGGTTGTTCTATAAGGTGTTTAGAAGTCTTTTATATTTTCTTTGAATTCTACCTGTTCACAGTTTTGATCTTTTTGTTGTTCTTTATCTCCAGCCAAGCGAACTCATGCCCAAACTGAAAGAAATGGCAGCTACAATGGATGGGTTCCATCGATCATTTGAGTATATCCAGGATTATGTCAACATATATGGTTTAAAAATTTGGCAAGAGGAAGTGTCTCGTATTATTAACTACAATGTGGAACAGGAGTGCAATAACTTCTTAAGAACAAAGGTGCTACTCAAACCCAAGAACAACAACAAAGTTGATAAATGTCTTTATATTTGGCTGTTAGAGCCAGTGACTGATGGAGCATATGGACCCATTGTTCCTACCATTGTGACTTCGACTGAACATGCTAACTACTGTGTAAAACATCTGCCCCCAGCTTCTTCTGAAATATTTCAGCATCCCCCCTGCTTTAGTTGTACATAAGAAGAGGAAAGTACCCCAACCAGAATATTTTAATACCTTTTGGAATAAGAGTCATTCTTCTCTTTGCTTTATTTTGGTTTTATAGTGTTCTGCTTTGTGTAATTTACAATACTGTGTTACAGTGTACTCCTTTTAACTCAAACAAAAGGAAAATTTCTAAGCGAATTAAAAAGGTGGAATGGGAACACTGCAAATTACTCTAAAACTGATTTTTAACTTATTTTTCAGATTCAAGACTGGCAAAGTATGTACCAGTCTACTCATATTCCTATACCAAAATTCACACCTGTGGATGAATCCGTAACATTTATTGGTCGGCTTTGCAGAGAAATCCTGAGGATCACAGACCCAAAGTAAGTACTGTGTGTCACAAGCACCATGCATTGGATAGCTCCAATTCCACCATACACAAACCAAAATACAAGAGATAGTTTTTCCTTAGCTGTCATATCTTTATATAAAACCAGATTTACCCAGTCCACCTTGTACATTTTAAATATTAGTCTAGAAAAGCTGTGATTTTAGTCTAAGAAGGAAAACTGTGTGTTAAACAAACGGAGGAGAGAGAAATCAGGGAAGGGTGACAGAACCGTGGTGGAGAGACGAATAACTAAACATCACCTGAGATACTTGGAGAGTCTTTATTATCTGTCTGATAAAGGTAACTCATTACTGAGAGTATCACAGGAACTGTCTGCAGATTATTCTGAAGTAGTTGTGTGCTTATTTCTTCCTCAGAATCACGTGTTACATTGACCAGATGAATACCTGGTATGATATCAAAACTCATCAGGAAGTAACCAACAGTCGTCTCTTCTCAGAGATCCAAGATACTCTGGGTATCTTTGGTCTCAATGGCTTAGACAGGCTGCTGTGTTTCATGATTGTAAAGGAGCTGCAGGTAATCTTTGAACTTCAGTTTCTCAAGGCTACAATGCTTTTATTGTTTATTAACTTCTAATGAAATAAAAAAAAAATCTGTTAGTTACTGAAATGGTAAACTGAAATCAAAACCATTTGAAAACTGGGTGTTCAGCCCCAAAAGGAAGAATTACAGTTACAGATAAACTTATGGAAGTTGGTGTTCGTAAGTAAATGGTGCTGTGTAATTCCAGGCTGTGTGTCATGGGATGCTTTCTGAAGGTGTACACAGTGTGTGTACTTAAAAACTGATCTCAAGTCAACTTACGATTTTCTGTCTAGACATCAGTGAAGTCTAGATTGGGTCTGCCATGATATAAGTAAGGGGTCAGTTGTATGTAATGACTGGTTCCCTAATACCTGTTTGTGAAACCAAGTTGTTTTGTTTCCTGAGAAGAACCTAGTTCTAGCCTGGTGAAAGATTTTAAGGAAAATAAATATCAATGAAGACAGTTCTTCCTGAAAAACTGAATTAATACTTGTCCATGGCAGGTATTAGATACTGACAAGGGGGATCTTTTAATTGTCCTAACACTGATTAATGTAACTCCAAAAAGCAAAAAGTGAAACTACAGAATTCCTCAACTCGGCATCTATGGAAATAATCTTCCGCTGCTGTTAAAAAATGTGGCTCCTGTGCCATCAAAATTAATCATAGAGTGCATGCGTGATAATTTTACTTACTTCTTTCTTTCTTTTTTTAGAATTTCCTCAGTATGTTTCAGAAGACTATATTGCGTGACAGGGCAGTACAGGACACCTTAAAAGCACTTATGAGTGCTGTCAGTCCCCTCAAAGGAATCATAGGTAAGTGCTTACTGGTTAAGATGGAAGAAACCAATTGTCTTTGCACACTTGCATTTATTTCTCTTCTTACTTGTTCTTTTTTTAATGCCTCACCCTTCTTTGTTTCTCAGCAAATTCAAACAAGGTTTATTCGGCAGCAATTGCAAAAACACAGAAGATCTGGACAGCTTATTTAGACTCCATAATGAAGGTATGTTCATGTGAGTTGCTGTTACTCAGAATTCACTCGAGGCTCTTTGGCTATATTGGCCCTTCAGTTCAGGAGGGACATGGAGATGCTGGAGCATGTCCAGAGAAGGGCAGCCGAGCTGGTGAAGGGTCTAGAGGGTAAGTCCTGTGAGGAGCAGCCGAGGGGTCTGGGGGTGTTTAGTCTGGAGCAGAGGAGGCTCAGGGGGGACCTTACCACTCTCTATAGCTGCCTGGAAGGAGACTGTAGCCAGGTGGGAGTTTGCCTCTTCTCCCAGGCAACCAGTGACAGGACAAGAGGACACGGCCTCAAACTACGCCAGGGGAGGTTGAAGTTGAACATCAGGAGGAATTTAGAAAAGTTTGTTAAGCAGTGAAACAGGCTGCCCAGGGAAGTGTGGAGTCACTGTCCCTGGAGGTGTTAAAGGACAGACTGGACATGGCACTCAGTGCCATGGTTTAGTTGACAAGGTGGTGTTTGGTCATAGGTTTGACTCAGTGGTCTCAGAGGTCTTTTCTAGTCTTAATGATTCTGTGATTCTGTGATACTTTATTCTGTTTATTTTACAGTGTTGTATTATATTGACTTGGAATTGTGTAGCATCACAAGTGAAGCAGGCCTGGGTTTGCAAGAGCTCCTTAGCCTCATTTCTATGAGCACCTCACACTCCACAAAGTGCTTAGCACTGAGATTCGTAAGAAATAGTTCACCAAAACCAGAGTCTGGCACTAGAGATCTGATCTGGGCAGACTAAGTTAGTGTTCAGTATCAGGAACTCTTGAGACTCCTCACAGTACCTTGTGACCATGATATGCCCAAGGATAAAGTTTGGAGCAGTAGCATTTCCCAGACTTGCCTTGTTCCCAAAGAAAGCATTGTACTGTGCTGAAGATTTAAACTTCTGTCCCATTAGCATGGCTCTTTATCTTGTCTCTGTAATGATATATTGGGACCAGTGTTTTTCAGAGTGCTGTGAATGTTTGTTTGTTACTGGAGTGAAGAGAAAAGGCCAAGGAAGGGGAAGGTTGACTGCAGTGAGCCTCTCTGATCTTTTTTTCTCCTGCCATGCTGACCCTAAGATTTATGGAGAGGTGGGGACTGGAGTACAGGCATTGTCACTGACCAGTGTAAAAAAAGTAACAGGGATTTTATACCTGTTAACCTTTTTGTGCCCTTTTCACCTTTGGCCTGTACCTGCTACCAGGAACGGTGTGTAAACTTCAAGCACTGTGACTGCATCTCTGCTCTGAGCGCACTGTGCAGTTGGGGTCAGTCTTTGACTTCACTCTTCCTTCACTGCATTCAGTTTAACACACCACCCTTTTTGTGTTTGTTTCAACAGGTTGGTCAGATGCAGATTTTAAGACGACAGATTACCAATGAATTAAATTATTCCTGCAGGTTTGACTCCAAGCATTTGGCTGCTGCTTTGGAAAATCTCAATAAGTAAGAAGCAAAATGTGCTGAAGAGCTGCATGTATCACTGTGATGTAATTGTTATCAGCTCAGCAATCCTTAAAATCTAAATTACAGCAAAATGTGGAGTCTGATTGCACGCAGGTTTTTGTTGATCAGTATTTGAATTTTAACCCAACAAAAACATTAAAAATAAATACTTGGCAAGTAATTAGTTTGAACATGCAGTTTCTAATAGCATTTGGTTTTACCTGGTTTTGAATTCATATTTAGATGAGAAGAAGGAACAGAATATGTGTGGTTCTGATTTTGAATCAAATATGATGTTTGTAAAAAGATACTCCGGAAAAGGTGTGTTAGTCTTGATTGTAACCATTTACAGGTTTTGTATCTTTGAGATTTTTACATTAATATGACATGTGGCATCGTGTAAGGTTTATTTGGGGATAATTTTAAAAATTACTTAATTTTATAACTGTATTTTCCTTTTAGAGCAATACTGGCTGACATTGAAGCACATTATCAGAACCCATCACTACCTTATCCTAAAGAAGACAACACTCTTTTATATGAAATCACAGCTTATCTGGAAGCTGCTGGCATTCACAATCCATTGAATAAGGTCAGGCATACATTCTGGTGCTTGGTGCAGTTTGCTTTTTTCTATTATTTTATTAACTGAGAAAAAAAATAATATGTAGAAGACCTGTACTACTGTGGTTTTTTTATTTCCCCTCAGATCTACATAACAACAAAACGTCTGCCATATTTTCCGACCGTCAACTTCCTATTCCTCATTTCCCAGTTTCCCAAACTTCAGTACAACAGAAATTTAGGTAATGTGTAAGTTGCTGTTTGTCTAAATCTAATTAAAACCTATGTGAAATTATGTGTAGAGAATATAGTAAAATTACCTGCATAGAAAATACACAGTTCCTGACTTTAGTCCATCACATTCAGACAGTTTTGTTATACTATTTAGGCCAAATACAATGGGGGAGGAAACAGAATCCAAACTCCTGGGTTTCTCGTTCTATCCTATGCTTCAGTTAATATCATTAAGCCATTTGCCATGAAAGACATGCAGTTGTTACATTAGTTTTGAATTTTCATTTGTGGGTAAGCAGAAGGGGAGACAGAGCAAACAAATCATGAAGAGTATATTACATAAGTTAGCCTGTGCTATAAGAATATGATCTGTTTTACAAACCTGTGTTGTTTTGGGATTTTTTCTGTGCAGGAGTGGTGTGCAAGCGGCCAGCTGATCAAATTGACTGGCTTCCTCTGGTTCTGGGGCTCCTTACTCTGTTGAAACAGTTTCACTCAAGATACACAGAACAGTTTTTGGCTCTGATTGGTCAGTTTATTCGTTCAACGATGGAGCAGTGCACAAGGTATCCATGTTTTACTTTCTACCCAAGTATCACCTCTGTGAAGAGGGCTTCAATAGTATTATCACTGCTTTGTCAGTATTTTTTTCTAGCAGAGTATAGCTGACATTGGCAGTCTTTCATACTTGAAGTGACCTAATAAAAAAGATGGAGATGGTCTTTTTGTGTGGGCAGACAGGGACAATAAAAGGGAAAGTGGTTTTAAACTAAAAGAGGGGAGATTGAGAATAATGTTAGGAGGAAATTCTTTCCCATGAGGGTGGTGAGGCACTGGAACAGGTTTCACAGAGAGCTTGTAGATGCTCCATGCCTGGAGGTGTTCAAGGCCAGGCTGGATGGGGCCGTGAACAACCCGATCCAGTGGGAATTATCCCTGTCCATGGCAGGGGCATTAGAACTACATGATCTTTAAGGTCCCAAACCATTCCATGATTGCATTACACAACAACAACAATACACTTTACTAAATACAAGATTAAAACACTATTTCTATTTGTAATGGAATCACATGGCACCTAGTGGAAATGGTGTTATTTGAAGGCTGGCATATTCAATTAATTTAATCCAAGTAACTGCTCAGTTAGTAAGAATGTGATCTCCATGGTGGTTTAATTTTAGCCAGAAGATTCCAGAAATGCCTGCTGATGTAGTGGGTGCCCTCATGTTCCTGGAAGATTACATTCGCTACACCAAGTTACCAAGAAAGGTAAGAAAGAATTCCCTGTCTCTAAATATGCCACTAAACACGCCAACCATTTTCCCTGGAAAAAAGAACAGAGAATGTGTGGTCCTACTCTACTACAGCCAATGAAGGGATCTGGCCAGGGAGACACTGGCCACACCTTCCATTTGTACTACACTGGAGCCAACATAATAAAAACAGGTCAGGGCCCTGCTGATGCAGAAGCAGCCCTGATTTGTAGAGATCAGTCCCATTACCACAGGAATAAATAGATGAATACTAATAAAGTATAGAGAATAGTAATAAAGCTTCGTGCCAATTTCAAACACGTCTGTTAAATTTAATCTTCAGTGTACATTGCTGGGGGCTGTTGGGAAGGAAAGAAATAAAAGAGAAGTTCCAAGACATTTCCAAGTAATACTAAACTTAGCAGTACTCAAAACAGAGGGCAAAAAGCTAATTAACAAGTCTAAATTTTGGTGAAACACTGTATCCAGTCTTCACTTCCTGCCAAAGCCTGATTTCCCAGGCAGCTTCCTTGTCTCACATGCGAGGGAAGTGCTACAAGTCTGTGCTTGTAGAGAGACTTTATTTCAGGTTTAAATACAACTACATTTGAAGATGATGTATTATTTATACATAGTATTAAAAGTAGGTCGTAATCCTGTTTGCTATGTATAGGCTGTACCTCAGTGGTCTTTGAATAAGCCATTTCCCAACTAATACTCACAATGAAGAGAGTGAGATTCTTCCAGTCTGCTCTTCCCAGCCCACAGTGCAGTGTGGTAGAAGGTCCCTGTGTCAGTCCTGCAGCTGTAGCTGGTGCCTGTCCAGCTCCCGCTCCAGCCTGGTGCTGTGTGGACACAGCAGAGAGGGCAGCAGCATTTCTCCAGTCCTACACAGTCCTGTGCTCCTGGCACCTCCTCACAGCCCAGGCTGTGCTGTTCCTTCCTTGCTCTGTGCACATCCAGGAGCACATCCTGACGCCAGGGTGGCTCAGGTCAAGAGTGTGTGTGCTTGAGTCACAGATCTGATAGGCTTGTTAACGGATGAATGGACAACAAATGGATAATGCAAATGCCTAACTGTGCCTGCCTGTGTCCCTCAGGTTGTTGAAGCACACGTGCCAAGCTTCATTTTTGATGAATTCAGAACTGTTCTATGAATATGGAGAAGGATCAAAGTTTTTCTCCAAACCTGAAATGAGAGGAGTTGGGGCCTGAGGATGAGGCAAGTACAGCTGTTCAGAACTGTGTCTTTTCTGTGCTTCAAGGCAGTGCCTACAGCTGTCTCTGTGAAATGTAACCATCAGCACTAGTCTATATAACCCTTGTTTAAATCTTGGCATGATAGGCAGTGAGTATCTCCTCTAAACAGTGTACATTTTCTACTGCACATTATAAATGCTGCATGTAATTGTTTCTGTATAAATCACTGAGGTTTTTTGTTCTGAAGAACTGTTTATGGAAGTTTAACTTTTGTATCAGAAATGAACAATGAAACTGGAAATAAAGGTGTTGTATTGTTTGGCAGGACTGATGATTCCAAATACAATTTTCTTTTTAAAAGAACCGTGAGTGAGAATGCATATACAGTGGGAAGAGGTTTGATGTCTGCCTGTGTACTACAAACAGTTTAATTCTATAGAGGACATAAAATAATTAAATATTCACAGCTGAAAAGTCCTGTTAGGCTAATTAAGACAAAAATATTAGTGCAACTGTAACATGACTGATGTTTGGAACAAGGTGTTTAGTACAAAATTTTCACTCATGGTACATGTAATGTCCCAACCTTAAGGGGGAGAACCCAAAATTCGTATGCTCATTCCTCAAAAGGAATGACAGAAGTCAGAGGGTCCACAAAACCTCACAAAGTTTTTTTAGTAAATTATACACTTGGCATGGAAATTGATACGTTAGTCCCTGACCTCCTACCTAAGCACAGTGGGGTTTGAATAAAGGGATGGGGTGAAAGGTGGGGTGATGGGGGGATAGAGAAAGAGATGGATTAAAGAGGGGGAGAGAGAAAGAAAGGAAGAAAGAGAAAGAGAGATCACCAGTCCTGGCTCCAGCGCCAACCCAGCTGATAGGGTGTCCTGGGGAGCACACCCAGGCCTTATGGGGGTATTTTTTTATAGATAAGTTTTTCCTAGCCTAGAGATAAAATTCTTGACTGTGTTGTGCTTATCTCCAGGAGTCAGAACAAGGATATTTGTCTCAGACATGGCCTCCCTGCCTCCTATAGCCCTGTTTCCAGCCACAACAATCCTTGGCTGGCTCTGCTGTTGGACTTCGCTACATACTCAAGCCCCCCTATCTTGCAAGCTTCCACAGTATGGACCATTTTACACCTGGCTTAATTATCTTGCATGGGGCTGCTGTGGAATTGCCAGCAGGGGATGTTACCTTGTCACAGGAACCGCCTGGTGATTATCAGACTGAAAAAGAGGAGCTAAAGGGCGAGTCTCATGTTGGGACTGTCCAGCCCACACTCCTGCTTAGAGCAGGGCAGCTGGCACAGGGCCACAGCCAGGTGGGTTTTGAGTATCCCTGGGATGGAGGCTCCCCAGTCTCTCTGGGTGATCTGCCCAGGTGTTTGACCACCTAAGCAGTGAAAAAAGTTTTGTCTTATGTTAAAATGGAATTTCACACGTCTCAGTTCTTCCCAGCTGGCTCTTGTCTTGTCACTGGGTACCACTGACTGTCACTGGGCTCTTTCTTCTTTACTCCCTCCATCCACTGAATATTTATCCACATGAATAAGATTCCCGTTAGCTTTCTCTTCTTCAGACTCTGAGCAGTCCCAGCTCCCTCAGCCTCTCCTCATATGACAGGTGCTCAAAGCTATTAATCATGTCCATGGTCCTTCAGCGTGTCCATGTCAGTCATACTTGGGAGTCCAGCACTGGACTCAGCACCCAGATGTGTCTCGCCAGGGCTGAGCCAAGGGAAGGGTCATCTCCTCCACCTGCTGGCAGATGTTCCAGCAGCTCTGCCTGATGCAGCCCAGAATGCTGATGGCCAGTGCTGCAGGAGTGAGCTGGTTTTTCCCAGGATTCCCGGGAAATCCAGGGGAAAACAGCTTTTCCCCAGGAACAACTTTTCCTCCAGGTTGTTTTCCGGCAGTTGCCGTACTTCATGAATTTTGTGTTGGACCATTTCTCTAGCCTATCCAAGTCCCCCTGAATGGCAGCACAACCCTCTGCTCTGTCAGCTGCTCCTCATGGGTTTGTATCACCTGCAAATTGCTGAAGTGTCTGTTGTCCTGGTCATCAGCAAAGCCATTACACAGTACTGGCCCCAGCATCAACCCCTGGAGTGCACCACTAGGAACTGGCCTCCAGCTGGTCATCATGGTGCTGATCATGATCCCCTGGGCCCCACTTTGAGCCAGTGCGTTAAGTTTGCTTTTCCCTAAATCCATGCTGAGTACTCCCAAGCACCTTCTTGTTCTTTGTATGTTTGGGAATGGTTTCCAGGTCTATTTGTCTCATCACCTTCCCAAGCTTTGTGGTAAGGCTGGCTGTCCCACAGCTTTCCTCATCCTGCTTGCTGTTCTGAACACAGGAATGATGGGTTTAAAACTGTTCAAATTGTTTAAAGGTTCCCCAACCTGGTCCTCCTCTGCTGAAGGACTGAGTTCTGATCTGTGGGGTTCAGTGCCTCTGAGTGTTGTTGTTTCACCTATTACCAAATCAGCCTTTGCAAAAGCTGAAGCCGTGCCCCAGTTACCTGGGAAGGATTTTAACTCCTGCATTCTGTGCTAGCAGCTGCTGTGTTGGGAGTACAGCCCTTCTCTCTCCAGCAGGCAGGGGCTTGCCCAGCACCTGGCTCCCTGCCCAGCCATGCCAGCTGAGACACAGCAGCTTCCCCTGGCAGCCAGTGCCGTCCTGGCCTCCACATCTCCCTCCAGGTGTGCTCCAGGTGGGAGAACAGCACAGTGGTTCAGGCAACACTGACAAGGGCCCTGACCGAGGTCAGCCCTGCACTGCAGATCTGGAGAGTTGTGCTGGGTTACACATTTCCAGGAACGGAGGAGCCTGGGCCACATCTTTACCAGGAGTAAAGAATATCAGCTGAGCTGAGAATGGACATGATTAACACGGTAATGGCTGCACTCCTGCACGTACAGCAGAGGTGGGGCAGGCTATGAGTCAGTCACTTTACTCTGTAAAAAGCTGCACAGCCCATTGTGTTCCAGGCACAGCAGTGATCCCCTAAAACACAAACTCACAGGATCAGTTAGGTTGGAAAAGACCTCCAAGATTACCGAATCCAACCTTTGACTGAACACTACCATGTCATCTAGACCATGGCACTGAGTTCCACATCCAGTCTTTTCTTACACACTGCCAGGAATGGTGACTCCACCAGCTCCCTGGGCAGCCCATTTCAATGTTTGTTCACCCTTCCTGTGAGGAAATTCCTGCTGATGTCCAAGACCTGAACCTCCCCTGGCACAGCTTGAGACTTGGCGCAGCTTGAGCAGGGACATCCCTCAAGGTTACTCCTCAAGACTCAGACCCCTTACCCAGCATCTGATATCCCCAGCAAGGTAAGCGACAGCTTTCCTTAGGCCCAAAGTTATGCCGTATTCTAGTGGCATTATCCAGCCATTGTTAGAGGTGTAGGAAGTAGCAGTGTTGTACCTCTGTCTTATCACCATGTAAATCATCATTTGAGTCATCACCAAGTCACAAATTCAGTTATTGCCTGTGGTGGAGTTGACTTTGGCTGGAGGCCAGGTGCCCATCCAGCTTCTTTCTCACTCCTCTCTTCAGGTGGAAAGGGAGAGAAAATGAGATGGAAAAAGACTCATAGCTTGAGATAAGGCAGCTTACCAAACCAAAAGCAAGAGTTTGCACATGCACAAGCAAAGAGAAAAGAATAATGATATTATTAAGGAAAACTAGGGTTCACAGGCAGAGCAGAAAAAACTCTGGAAAAATAATTGTAATTAGTTTCTGCATCTGAAGTAGCCCATAAACATCAGTGGGAATCTTTCCTGTGCTCTAGATCATCACAGTATTCCTCAGCAGGGATTATATCCCTGCATTTCTTTGTCTGTATTACACCCACAGTCTTAGTAATGATTGATAAAGATCTGATTGAACTAATCAGCTGTAGGGTGTGTCCACAATGCATGAGTTAACTGGCTTTCCACACTGTGAATTATCATATCTCATGCTTTATCTGGGTAAAAACCAGTAGTGCAGGGAATCCCTTTCATTCTGAGCAGATACAAACAGACCAATACATAGTGTGCCACAGAAGCAATGCCACAAAATGCAATTAATGCCAATTTTAATTATGTTGCTTAATTTTAACTCCTGTAGCTCTTTGGACAAAACTAGAAAAATTATTATTTAGAATAATTATAGAGATGTGATTCTAGCAGACAGCAATTAGTTACACTCGTGATTAATGTCTCATTGTCCATAATTAAAATAAGTAGAAATCCATGAAAACAAGGCTTTCAGCCTTCAAAATTTGTACTTAAAAAAAAAAAAATAACAGCAAATAAGGCAATGAAAATAGAGTGTTAGACAAATTAAGTAACATAAAACAGCATTCTCCATCTTCAAATTCCCCATCTATAAATTTTTTGTAATCAATTAAAAACTAAGTTCTTGTGTCCCACTGAAGCAGGGACTGGGGAATTTGACTATTTTGTGCCCCTGCAGTCACTGCTGTGCCTGTCAGTGGTGGCAGGAGCCTTCCTGAGAGGGGTCCCATCCTGCTGCTGCCCAGAAACCAGAGCTGCCACGACTGTACCTCACCCTACAGCCAGCTCCACCGTGAGCTACCTCTCTCAATTAGCACTGATGGGAATTAAGAGCAAGTTACCAGTAGTATGTTTAAAATACAACTCTCAGTTCGCATTCCAGCGTGTAACACGAGGCCAAATATGTTGCATTTACTGGTAAGTTTGGCAGTGCCAGACAGTGGTGTCTGAGCACCATTATCCATTTCTTAACTGAGTAACCAGGCCCAGGAAAGGGGGCTTGAGGCAATCTTGAAAGGCTCACACCCAGATCTGCCCAGGGGATGCCTGTTTTATTTAGGCTGCATGTTAACTGGGAATTTGAAAGGCCATCCTAAGGAGAGAAGTTTTGGGAAAACTTGCATCTCCATTGTGCTGGGTTTGGCTGGTGTAGGGTTAATTTTAATACAAAACTCTCTATCAACAACCTGCCAGATGTCAAAATCAATGTGCCGCAGGGGTCCCCAGTGCTGAGGTGTTCGCACAGTATTAAAGATTGTGACGCCTCAAGCTTCTCAATGGCTGAATCACATAGGCCTCTGAAGGCTGAAGTTACATACTAGGCTAATGCAGATAAAATCTCATTTCTGAGTGCTTGTGTGTTTTAAACCTTGTTCTGCTTTGAATACCATGTCCATCTCTATTTTGCATTTAGAAAATAAGCACCTTCACCAAATATTGAGATTATAAATAATCGAGATTATTTCCTTCTACAGGTTTGCCATTCCTTAAGAGCAGATTATAGAGATATTTTGAAGCTGTGCAGCTCCCCACAGTATTGTTCCAGGGCATCAGAAGAGTCTTCTTAGCAGCACTGAGCAGTGATGACTGGTAATGCAGAAGTTTGAGAGGAGAAATGCCTCCCTGTTACAGACTTTAATTTATCTGGTTATAAAGATGGTATGTGTCAAATACAGTAGCTGACAGTGTGTGTAGGCACTGTATGGAGTAGAATGATGCTGGGTGATGCTAATGTGATCTGACACATGAAAACAAGAGAGCTCTGATTTAATTGTCCCAAGCTGGGCTTGCAAATAACGTCTATATGCACCGTTTCCAGATGTCCTGTGGTGGAGAAACTAGCCTGTACAGGATAAAAAGTGTGATCACCAAATACATTACAGAGAGCCAGAGCAGCTCCATGTATGCTCTACAGCAACCAGCAAGTGCCCTTTGTATACAAAGGCAGGCTGGTTTTGGCTGGGGTAATCTTTTTTCCCAGTGGCTGTTCTGGGGCTGTGTTTTGGGTTTGTGCTGAACACAGGGTTGATAATATAGAAATGTTTTTGTTATTGCTGAGCAGGGCTTACACAGAGCTAAGGCCATTTCTGCTTTTCAGCGGCCACGCTGGTGAGGAAGTTGTGGGTACATGGGAGGTTGGGAGGAGACACAGCCAGGACAGGTGACCCAAACTGACCAAAGGGATATTCCAGACCATGTGACATCATGCTCAGTATATAAAGGGGGGGGAGGAGGGAGGAGAGGACGTTTGGAGTGATGGCACTTGTCTTCCCAAGTCACTGTTACATGTGATGGGCTCCTGCCCTCCTGGACATGGCTGAACACCTGCCTGCCCATGGGAAGCAGGGAATTAATTCTTAGTTTTGCTTTGCTTGTGTGCGCTTGCTTTCCCTATTAAGCTGTCTCTATCTCAATCCACAAGTTTTCTGGCTTTTACCCTTCCAGTCCTCTCCCTGATCTCACTGGTGGGGGAGTGAGTGAATGGCTCCCTGGGGCTTGGCTGGGGTTAAACCATGTGTCCCGTTCCACTGTAAAAAGGAGGAGCCGGGAAGGATTCTTTTGATAGATTTCTCTGACGAAAAATCAAGCACAAAGACAGCAATATTATATCTGGGAACCATTTGTTGGTAACAAAAAGGAGAAGGAAGGGAAGTTATCTGAGGGAAAGGGGGCTATAGGAGACAGAAAAGAAGAAAGGAAAAAGGAAAAGGGCCAGGGAGAGGAGAGAGGGGACAGAGACAAAAGAGAATGTTGCCACCAGCGCATCAGGGCAGTGCTGTCGGCGGCAAGGGGGGGTGTGCGCACTGCCTGCCTGTGTGGCCGGGATGGTAATTAGCGAGCCAGCACCACTCCCGGAGAGGCGCGGCTCCACAGACGACGGCACCGGACACGCTGTCTGGGGCGTCGGCGGGAGGACAAGGACCGTGGACG
>VZRQ01007577.1:75193-100852 GCA_013397975.1 Machaerirhynchus nigripectus | reverse complement strand
ACCCAAAGCAAAAAAGACCGCGTGGTTTGGCGGCTAGCTGCCTTTATGTGCTCCCAAACTCCTCCCAACTCGGCTTCGCGGGTCCATTTTTGGCGGGCATCCTTCGCGGGCGATCCGGGCACTCGCCCCGCCACCAGCAAGCACGCGTGTGTGTGGGGGAGGCTGCTCGCAGTCTAACCATGGCGGCTTTCTCGGCCCTGATGGGCTGCGAGGCCGAGTGTCCCCAGAGACGAGGCTTACCCCACCCCTGGCCACTTCCTGCAAATAACACACGTGCGCCCCCTCCTCCACATGCCTCTGACAATCCTGACAAGCAGAGTTGAGGCAAACTAAAAATGGCTGAATTGGCTTCTCACACCCTGACAACAGGAAACCATAGTAAGTCAACACTCAATTTCCAGCCGCCTGTAATTACCTGTGATTGTTGAGTTACCATATGGCCAAACCCAAGCCACGGTGGTGCCGCTTTACAGCTCATCTTTGGCACAGAAAAACTCGGGTAGTGGATCTGATTCCTGCGTGGTCATGTCAGGAGAGATGGAGACCTTGGAGCAGAATGCTATATAGGCAGCAAGCATTAGTCAGGAAAGCTTTCTAGCATCAGAAAGGACACCACGGAGTACAAGTGACCCCCAGCATCCCAAGACAGTCTTTTGAAAAAGTTTCTCTTTCTTCCTGTTGATTCCAAGTTGAAAGAGAAAACTTGCCTAGAAAAAGCAGCACGAGGCTCAAGGTTAACAGAATCCCTTCCACCCACTGAAGGTGTTACTAAGGGCTCAAGAGCAAATGGAGGCAGGGGCTCTGGAGAATATTTCCTGCAGGTGACCATATCTCATTTCAAATCTTGATTGGTTTATGTGTCTGCAACAGATTGTGCATCAAGATAGGATCCTCACCACCAAAATACATTTCAATCCACATTTTAAACAGCAAAGCAAAAATTAGCCAAGGTCAGTGCACAACCACCACACTCCAAAAATAGCAACCAATTTCTTGTTACCAGTGTCCTCCTCTGCAAGAGTTTCCTCCAGCAGACACAAGAGCAAAGCACTTGATAAAATGACCACTGATCTGGCATAGGAAATGCAGAGGCAGCAAAATAGATCCAGTCCAAAGGAAGGTGGTAAAGCTTTGTAACCTGAAACCTTAATAGCAGGGTTTTATTTATGTTGAAATACAGGTGAGAGGTGCATTTATGCCATACATAAAAAGTATATGAACCAGTGCTCAGCATTGTGCCCAGGAGCCCCACATCAACCTTTGGATCTAGGATCTTGATTCACAACTGCACAAAACATGGCAGGACCCATCCTGTGGCACAGCATGGCCCACACCCAAAAGAGGGCAGCGTGGTTCACCCAGTGTTGGCTAATGCACTTTAATCCACACTAATCCACTTTCCCTTAAATCATACCCAGGAGGAGCCTGTGCTGAGGCCATCACAGGCAGAGCACTGCCCGTGGAGGGGGGCAGCCATTGTCCCTGGGTGTGTCCCAGTGCAGGTAAAGCCTTCATGCTAACATGCCACAGCGACAACCATGGACTCTTACCCCTCTGCAAACTTCCTCTGCCTATCCTGCCCTTAAAGAATCCAGTCTCATAGCCCAGAAGCACCCATAAAGTCAAACTCACACCACCAGTACTGCCATGAGTGTACTGACACCAGTTAGAAGTCAGTGCTTGTACGTACAATTCTGTATACTTTTACAAGAGGAGACAAATTTTTAGGACCGTGCATGTATCAGCCCCTGTGTCAGGGCTGTCAGAAACCACACCTAGGAAGGGAGTGTCAAGATGCCCTTGCCTGAATAAAGGATGTGAATCTGCATCTGAAGAAAACCAGCCTGCATCACAGAAACCTGAAAAAGCTGTCATTATGTAAAGATTGCTCCCAGATAAACAAGGTGTTGAGCCAAAGAAAACTCATATGTTCCCATGAAAAAACAAATTAGCCACTGTAATAGCATAGGTGGAACCATCTAAAATTGTATGGGTATGCAACACACCCCACTGGGTGCTTCTCAGGAAGTGCTGACTACTCCTGTGCCTATTGCCTTAACATTAACTAGTATTTCAGCATTTGACCCATGGTTCTGCCGTTTGTCATTGGCTGGATTGGTAACCTGTGCTTGAAGATGGCTGTAAGCTCTAAAACCTGGTTGCAATACCAGAAGCCCCTTCTTCCACAACCCTTCACTGTCTCTACCTTCTGAAAATGATATTGGCAAAGGCCAAACACTTCACTCTGCAGCTTCTCTTGACTCTGCCTGAAGCTCCTGCTCTGCCATACACCAATCAGTGCAAAGGCCCATTTCAAGCAGAATTGTCATTTGTTTGCTTTAGCCCTTTGCTAACAATTTCCAACATCCTGTTTACCTTTTTAACTGGTTCTGCCAACTGAGTGGAAGCATGGAGAGGACCAGTCATGGTGATTCGAGAACACTCTCAGTTAGGTTTCACCATCATCACTGGTATTGGACAGCAGAACAAACAACAGCTGTGTGACCAGGTGGATGATGTGCTCAGCCTGGTGGCACAGCTAAAGAAAGGAAGCAGGATGGTTAAGGAGCATCAGGGAGTCTGAGAAGGAGACAGACTGGTGGAACCTGCCTCCCTAAGACAGGAACCACCACCAGAAAAAAACATATGATCAAGGGTCTCCTGTATTCTCCCCCCAGCAGGCAGAAAGCAGTAGCTCCAAAGAAAGGAGTAAATGGATAAAAAGTGAAATCCTTGCTTGGGCAGCAGATTAAATCCCTCCCTGCCCACCTCACTCTCCCAGGTGCCTCTGCACAGTATGTATGAGGCTCTGGAGGTGGAATGCCAGTCAACACATGATGAGGATGAAGGTGTAGCTATACCAGAGGTGTTGACAGGGTCAGAAAGGCCTAAACCAGACATCGCAACCACCTCCATGCGGAAGAAAAGATGGGTTGTAGTTGTAGATTATTCCTTTCTAAGGGGAACAGAGGGTCTAACATGCTGGATAAATGCTCCTCTTAGGGAAGTCTGATGCCTCCCTGGGGCCCAGGTTCAGGACATCTCCAGGAAACTTCCTAGCCTGGCATAGCTCTATTACCCATTACTGGTTCTCCATGTGGGTGGCGATGGAGCTGCAACATCCCAATCCAAGAGTCATCCAAAGAGACTTCAGCACCTTGGCTTGTTGATATGGGAATGTGGAACACATAACTTTTTCCTTTATCCTTCCAGTTGCTGGCAACAGTAAGGAACAGATGGACCCAGTCTAATTCATGGCTCTGTGGCTGATGTCACTGCCAGAATTTTGGTTACTTTGACAATGGGATGGCCTGCAAGGCACCAGGCTTGCTGCCATCAGATGGAATTCACCTTTCTCAAAAGGAGAAGAGGTTCTTTGCTCAGGAGCCAGCAGGGTTCATTGTCTAGCTTTAAACTAGACATGCCAGGGAAGAGGGATAATATCAGGCTTGCCTCTGACAAGCTGTGGGAGGGCACACCAAGGGTAAAGGGACAGAGTGCTAATGAGAGCCCTCAGACAGGTGGCTCTAGAGGTGTTGACCACATTGGAGAACATTGTAAATCTTATGGAGATGAGCCAGGGACACCTGGGATAATAGAAGCAATCAGGGAAACACCAGTAAAACACCCCAAAGGAATTAAGGGGTGCCCCTCTAAGAACATGACCCAGCTGACAGTGCAGCTGAAGGGCCTCTACACCAGTGCACACAATGAACCTGAGCTGGAAGCCACCGTGCTGCTGGAAAGCTGTGACCTACTTGCCATTGCTGAAACTTGGTGGGACAGATCCCATGACTGGAGTTTGGCTACTGAGATGGGAACCTTGTGGTTGGTGTCACTAGAGGCCACCTGATCAAGGGGAGCCAACTGACGAAGCCTTCCTGCTCCAGCTGCAGGAGGCATCGCACTCGCAGGCTCTTGTCCTGCTGGAGGACTTCAACCACCCTGACATCTACTGGGAAATCAGCACAGTGAGCTGTAAGCAATGCAGCAGAATCCTGGAATGCATGGAGGGCCACTTCTTGAGCCAGGTAATGGACAGCCCTGCCAGAGGGGATACACTATGGACCTGATAGTCATGAATGCAGTGAGCCAGTCAGGGACATCAAGATTGGAGGTAGCCTGGGCCGTAGTGATCATGCAGTGGTGGAGTTCACACTCCTAAGGGATATGGATCAGGCAAAGAGTAAAATCAGGACCCTGAATTTTCGGGACAATAGGACACCCTGGAAACTGCGCTCTGGAACAAGGCAGCAGAAAAAAGTAATTCACACTCTAAGAGAAGATTCGTTTTCTGAGGAACCTGAGAAACCTGAACATACCTGAACATTTTGGGTCTGTGGGACCCAACAAGATGCATCCCAGAGTCCTGAGGGAATTAGCTGATGTAGTTGCCAAGCCACTCTCCATGATATCCAAAGAGTTATGGCAGTCAGGTGAAATCCCATATGACTGGAAAAGGGGCAAGACTGTACCATTAAAAAAGGGTAGAAAGGAGCACCCTGAGATCTACCCTATGTTAGATTGGGAAGATCATGGAGCAGATCCTCCTAGCAGCTGTGCTAAAGCACATGGAGAACAGGGAGGTAATTCAGGACAACCAGAACAGCTTCACCAAGGACAAGTCCTGACTGACCAACCTAGTGGCCCTCTGTGATGGGGTGAGTTCATCTGTGGACAAGGGAAGGGTCAGCTCTCTGGACTTCTGTTAGGCCTTTGACAAGGTACCCCACTACATCCTTTCTAAATTGGAGAGATGTGGATTTGGTGGGTGGACTGTTCTCTGAATAAGGAATTAGTTCAGTGGTCACATCCAGAGAGTAGTGGTCAATATCTCCATAGTGGTCAATATCTCCATGTCCAGATGGAGATCAGTGATGAGTGGTGTCTCTCAGGGGTCTGTATTGGCACCAAAACTGTTTAATATCTTTATCAATGACACAGACACTGGGATTGAGTGCACCCTCAGCAAGTTTACAGATGAGACCAAGCTGAGTGGTGCAGCTGACATGCCTGAGGGACAGGATGCCATCCAGAGGGACCTTGACAGGCTTGAGGACTGGGCCCATGAAAACCTCATGAGGGTTCAACAAGGCCAAATCAAAGTCCTGCATATTTATTGAGGAAACTCCCAGTATTTATAAAGGCTGGGGAACAAATGGCTTGAGAGCAGTCCTGCCAAGAAGGACTTCGGGGTGCTGGTGGATGGGAGTCTGGCCATGACCCAGCAATGTGCACCCACAGCCAGAAAGCCAGCTGTATCCTGGGCTGCATCAAAAGCAGCAGGGCCAGCAGGGCAAAGGAGGTGATTGTCCCCCTTTGCTCTGCTCTTGTGAGACCCCACCTGGAGACCTGCATCCAGCTCTGGGGTGCCCAGCCCAGGAAGGACAACACAGACCTGTTAAAGCAGGACCAGAGGAGGGCCTTGAAGATGACTGGAGGATGAAGCAAGTCTCCTATGAAAACAGGCTAAGGAAGTGGTTCAGCCTGGAAAAGAGATGGCTCCGGGGAGACCTTATTGAGGCCTTCCAGTACTTGAAGGGGTTCTATAAGAAAGATGGGGACAAACCTTTTAGCAGGACCTGCTGCAATAGGGCAATGGTTTTAAACAGAAAAAGGGTTGATTTACACTAGGAATAAGAAGTTTTTACAATGAGGGTGTTTAAACACTGGAACAGGTTGCCCACGGAGAAAGATCGTAGGTACCCAACCCTGCAAACTTTCAGGATCAGGCTGGACAGGGCTCTGGGCAACTTCATCTACCTGAAAATATCCTTGCTCATTGCAGTGGCGTTGGGGGTAGATGAGATTTAAACATCCCTTCCAAAACAAATTATTCTATGATCAGGGTTATTTTTCTATTTATGTTACTTTGCTTATATTAACAGTGGATTTCAGTTACCATTTAAAATACCCTGTCAGCTTTTACTCTCGGTACCTTGAATAATTTTGCCTCAGCAAACTGTGTCATGCCTCTGTTCACTGTGCACAGCACAGGAACTTGTGCAGCTCTTTGGAGCTTCACAGGGAACAATTTAGGAACTGCTGACACTATTTTCCACGTAGTACTGTCATGCTGAGCAAGCCAGAATTTCAGGATGAATAATTTATCAACTGCCCACATTTATTCTGGATTGAACAGATTTCACTTTTGTCCATGATACACAAGCTGGTTGCAGAGAGCAGTATGTACAAGGACTAAGAGCCAACAGCAAATTAAGGCCCTAGTGACACAAAACAACCCATGAGCACCAACAGCATTACAGCAAACACCAACACATAGATTTTAGGGGATGTGAGCAGCCTCTGAAGTAGCACAGGTCACAGCTTACACATGGGAAGCCAGGTCAGGAAGCATGCTCCACACACCTTTCCCATCTAATCCTCCCACAGTGCAGCAGCTGAATCTTGTGTCCAGTCCCTCATCAGAAGAAAAGAGACTGAGGTGCTGGAGGGAGTCCAGAGAATGGCAATGGAGCTGGGGAAGGGTCTGGAGCACAAACCTTGTGAGGAGCTGCTGAGGATACAGGAGTTGTTTAGCCTGGAGAACAGGAGGCTCAGGAGGGACCTTATCACTCTCTGAAACTGCCTGAAAGGAGGTTGTAGCCAGGTTGGAGTCCATCTCCTCTCCCAGGCAATCAGCAACAGGACAAGAGAAAATGGCCTCAGGCTGTGCCAGGGGAGGTTCATGTTGTACATCAGGAATTTTCTTCACTGAAAGGATGGTTAAGCATTGGAATAGGCTGCCCAGGCAAGTGTGGACTCACTGACCCTGGAGTGTTCAAGAAACAACTGGACATGGCATTTAGTGCTATGGTTTAGTTGGCATGGTAGTGTTCAGTCAAACGTTGGACTTGATGATCCTGGCAGTCTTTTCCGTCTTAATTATTCATGATTCCATGATACTGTTTCCTCTTTCCTCTCCACTACAAGCAAGTTTTCATACTCCTGCACCATGTGAACATCTACAAACTCACCACTATGTAGCTGCTTCTCTTGGTCCCTCTACTCTCTCCAGCAGCTGCACCAGTCCTGAAAGAGCAGGGTAACCACATATGCACAGTGCATGTCTCCTTGTGCCCACACCACTTATCTAAGGGCCCATTAATGATACTAAATGTTGCAGTGTAGAAATCCTTTGAATTAACCTCTTCAGATTTAGAAGATGTACAGACAACTCAAAAGCTGCATCAAATATGTGTGCATTCTGCTCCTCTCAGATTCTGAATCACACCTGTGACAAAACCTTCCTGGCATGTTGCTCTATCTTGCTGCATACAGGTGTAGAAAATGACAAGCAGGATTCTTACAGACCATTTGCGGCATGCTGGGGCTTAGCACTGGCTGCTGTTGGATTCCATTTTTGCCCATTTTACCTACGGGCATTACTCACTCACTGCCAGCTTTACTTTTCTTAGTCTCAGCTGACTCAAGAACTGTTTTTTTCATTACTTCTCCTCCACCCCCCAACATCCCTCTGCATCCCTGAGAAAATAACTGCCGTCAGGGACTACAGAACACAGCTTGACATTCTGCCCTGCAGCTCTTCCCCAGGGCAGAGCTACTGGGCCACCAACGAGCAGGAGTAGGCACCCAGCCAACACCACTAAAGACCAACTCATCAGTAATCTCAGCCAGGAGCCCACATCCTGTGTTGCCCTGTGTCCCAACGATCCCACTCTGTTTGATACTTCAAAGTCAGCCCTTCCTCTAGACCTGAGGACAAGGCACGTAGCCATTTCATGGTCATATTTTCAGGCTGGCCCTTCTTACACAGACACACACACACAAGGTTTGTCTCTCCCCCAGCAGTTTCCAATAAAGTGATTGCTACCCCACTCATCAAGACACTTAACCAGGCACTGAATTCAGGAAAAGAAAATAAAAACTCCTTACATATATATGTAAATTTAAGCAGATAAATCAGAATTTAACAAAACTCTTTAACCAGAGACACATAACAAAAATAATCTACAGATATAACTTTTTATTTATGTAAGTTGAGGATGTGTATTTGGCTCAGGACTTTTTATCCATGACTTTAAAGAGACTGACTGCAAATAATATAAAAAAATAAAAAATGTAAAATTAATCAATATTTTCAAAATTGTCACAAATTTTGAAAACACTAGTATAAATTCTGCAAACTTTGTGTACCCTTAAAGGGGCATAATTTAGTTACCATATATAATGATATTTGAAAACATTAGTACTTTACCCTAAAGTTTTAACATAGACATATTCATGATGAGTGTAATTTCAAGAGGGTATCAAAAGTGATCATGGTTAGAAAAATATACATACTTTTGCTTCTGGAAAAGAAAAAGTCATTTGAAATATCCATCAAATAAAATACTAAATAAAGTCTCTCCACAGATTTTTTTCACAGTCCAAGATAAAATGTATGTTTATACACAGCTTATGCAATCTGTCATTTTCAAGGTAGAGTCACAGTTTCACCAGTACAGAAGAACAAAATCTGTTGTTGCTCTCCAGACTGTTGGCTGCACCCACATGTGATTGTTTAGGCATGCCAAAAGAGTAGAGCCATACAGCAAAACCCAACCCAATTATAAGAAATGTGGAGAAAATGCAGATGCACAAGAGCAAAGGAAATCACACTGATAACGAGAACATTGAGAGGAATAGTGACCAATAGGAATAAACATGAACTCTTTAGTAGCATGCAGTAATTCCTACAGGAAAAGTAATCCCACCACACTCCAAGTATTAAAAGGACACTTTCATGGTGCTTTTCATTAATTTTTATAAGCAATATTAAAGATTACTGTCTACTGGAAATAGCCTGGACTGAATTTGTTTCAGTGGATACAGTTTGTTGCTGTGCTTCAATTCATGGCAGTGTTAAACTTCAGTTGCACACACATCAAACAAAACAACCCCAAACTTTCAAGGTTTTAAAAGGAAGTGAGATAGGAAAAAATTTTCAAAAACATGTGCTTTCACTGCCTGAGTGCACTGCAGTAGCCAACAAGGCAAAGGTTTGGTTATTTCCTGTTAAAATGAAATCTCGTGTAAAGAAAGAATTCAGAAGAGCAACATGGCACTTGCAACAGAAACTGAAATTAAAGATATAGTGACATATCAAGATCTGACATCCTTTACAATGTCTTTTCAAGTGTCAATAGGCCGGTACCTTAGCTGCAACTGAAACAGAACACAGGCAAATCCTAATGAAATAACCAAATCAAGAATGTTACAGTATTTCACAGTAATGAAGTCTACGGAACTACTGAACAGAAAAAAGCATGAAGGATAATAGCAGCATATGGTTTACAGTTTTCACTTCTCAGTTTATTAATATTAGTGGTGCACTCAGCAATGCATAAAGCAAGGAAAGAAATTGTCAAAACTGGCAATTATCTACCACGTGAACACTTAATTATGGTCCTTGTAAACAGCTAACTCCTTTTTGAACTTAAATTGCAAAGAAAAGAATATTTACATATAATATATATGTATATAACCACAAAACCAAAATTAAGTTAAAACCTTATCAAGGAAATTGCATTTTGAGGAGAACATAATACAATATTAAATAGTACATGTCCAAAGATTTTGAAGGCATTGTGATTTTCATGCTTTCTTCCTCCAGTCATTTTCCCCTGGATTTTAGTAGACCAAATACTTCATTTCAGAGTAAATAAGTGGAAATATTATAGAGCAGCTCCGGTAAAGAACAGCTCCACTACTGAAAATTGCTCGGGGTGTGGTGATCCAGGACTCTGACTTAAAGCAAAAATAAACAGCATATAAGGCCACAGCAAAGAAGTGGCCAATCAGTACCATCGGTTTAGGAGATAACCTGCATTAAAAATAAACAGATAAAACTAGTAAATAAACAGGGTCAGAAAGGACTAACAAATTTCCATTTTACAAATACAGATCTCCACTCAAGATCATACACCTCCTTCTGATTTAGGCAGATCTGGTCCTGCCAACTCAACTGAAAAATACAAACTTGGTTCTCTTGGGCTGCTCCACACTCTGCATTCCCTTCTACAGCACAGCCAACCCACACTGCTGTTTCTCTTCATTTCTAATGCTCTTTGTCTACCTTATCTTCCCCTAGAGGAATATTTTAAACAGGCTTTTCAGTTTTAGCTCTCATTCCAAAGAGAGAGAAATATAAAAACACACATTCTCATATGTTCAGAGTAGTAGGATTTACTGTGCATTCACGAGTTTCTGAGGGGTCATTCAAACACCTTCATAGCTAGAGAACTCCCAGTTCCTTACAGCTTTTTATGGGAGGCCTCACCCTTCACTACTCTCAGCTTGTCAAGTAGGAAACATCTCCATCAGCTGCTCTGCTGGTCTGGACCCCTCTACCTCATTCCAATTCCTGTGCCACCTACACTAGGTGCCACCAGCTTTTAGTGGCCTTTTTTACACAGAAAATAATTTTTAAAAATTTAAAAATAAAAACAAACAAACAAAACCTCAGCACTGAAAGACAGTTTCTAATAAAGCTCCAGCCTTTAGTGTAATCTCAGTCTAGGCTCACGTGGGCCATCCTCCCTGTGCTCAGCTGCCTGATGGGGAGCAAAGCAGATCTCACAGGGCTCAAAATAACCACTGCCAGCACAGTGAACTTACACTGAGAGCAATCCAACGGGACCTGAGACACATTCTCCTCCAAGTCTGAAGTAATGGAAACAGGCTTTCTTTAGCTGATGCAAGGAATCTACAAAATGAATTAAAATGAATAAAACAAATATAATCAACACATACTGAAACATTTTTCTGCATACATAATACTGATATTAAATCCAGGACTTTGGTAGCTGCTGTTCTGTTCTGTTAAACTGGACTTTAAGCTGTTTTTATTTATACAAAGGATAGTCTTACAGAATATCTACGTAATTTTTGTATTAACTGATTGTTCTCTTTGTTTTGGAGTTTTTCTTTGGTTTGTTATTTAATATTAACTCCAGACTTGTCTTCACATTGCTAAAACTCTGTCTAAAAAAATAGGCAGAGAACACAAGAAAACTTACTAAAATTCCTTGATTAATATATTTTTAATATATAACTATATATACATATACATACACACACACACAGACATGGACATCCCCTTCCCAGTCATATTTATTTACCAAGTTGTAATCAGTCAGAGGTTATCTTTAAGATATATTTACCATCTGTGGCAGCAAATAGTTCATAAAGTGCCTGGGCAAGAACATTCACTACAAAAGAATGAGATTTTTTTCTCGACCAGTAAAATGTTCTTTTTGCCTGGGGAAAAAAAAAAAAAGTAGTACTTCTGTCAGTAAATACAAAGGAACATTCAAAAGATTCCCAAAGAGGTGGCAAGAGTCATGTTCACGGACATGTAGAAGGGATTTAGTGATATGCTAGATCGATTCCAAGCTAGGTCATTAAGGAAATTTGGATACTTGTTGAACCAGTTATCCAGGCTCCTCTTACATTAAATATAGGGGAAAAAAGGTAGTTCCAGAGCATGCTTCATCTCATCCTACAGTAGGTGTCTGGGATACAGCTGAAACTTGAAGGATAAAGCTCAGCTAGTTCCCTCAATTGACTGATAGTAAGTAGGAAATGACTGGGAGTATGAGGTGACTAGCTGAGATGGAAGCATCTGCATGTGGTCAGGTAAGTCCTGACCTGTCCTGACATTCAGGGTTCCTCTAAGTGCTTCTCAATTTTCAAATACACTTTTTGAATCATCTACTTGTAGTCTACAAGTATATATCTATTATACAAGTATATATCTATAGTCTACAATTATACTGTGTGTAATTTAGCAAAGACAATATGTCTAACCCCATTAAAAGCAATAAACAAATAAATAAGAAATCTTATTATCTATTCATCAGAATTTTGGGACTCAGTCTCACTGAAAAAATAAACCTTGCATGAACCCTGATGGTGCAGATCCTGGGAGAGAAGGATGCTTTCTAACTTACTACCCAGAATAATGCAGCAGGCAAGAGGCCAATGGAGTACTGAGATGTCTCTTGAAAGACTGGATACACAAGCTCATTATTGTCCAAGTTTCACTCACACAAGTGTAATGGTCCAAATTCACCATGTTTAGGATCAATCTGGTTACAAATACATTATTAAAATGGGAATATCAGGTTATCCTAGCAAAGCATCCTGACTAGACACAGCACACCGGTCTCCTTAAGTAAAACACAGCAGGTCAGTGTACAAAGTTTTGAAACTGCCTCTTGCCACACAGTCACAGCAGTCACAGCCCACAGCTCCACTGGTGAATGCCTGATGTCTGATTATTCCAGCCAAAGCTTTGAAAACTGCATAAAACTTAGAAGTGTGTCATTAAATTGCAGCAAAAGCTGTCTAAAATAAATCCAAAGTAAAGAATCACCTTAAGAACATCAGAGTCTTCATAAAGGTCTGGGATATCCTGGAGCAAACTTCTCCATATTTTAACATCATTTAAAATAACACTCATTCCTCCACCAGTTAGAGGGTGTCTTATATTATATGCATCTCCTAAAAGAAGAACACCTAGGTAGAAGAGAAAAAACAATAGGATACTGCACAACCATTATGTAATTTTAAAATTCAAATCCTCTATTAAAAAAAAAAAATCAAACTTACTAAGAATTAATTCCCACTAGAAAATAAGATAAATAACAACTAGAAATTAAACAGCAAAACGAAAAAAACCACTAAGTATGTCTTTAAATTAAAAGGCTTAAAATGGCTTTAAGATGATCAAGGTCAAACTATTTTTTTCCTTATACATATGCATGTGTCAAAGAACACACTTTTAAAGTTAATTTCTTTACTGTTTTAATCATGTTTTCTTACAAAGACCACACTTGTATAACCTTAAGCAACTGAGTAAATTAAACTCACAGAAAAAGCAGGCATTGATTTAACATCTGGTGTCAATATAAACATTTCAGTTAAATTATGCCCAAGGTACACATTTTCAAAATATTATTTTTCATAGAAGATTTATGAGAAAGTTGTATTGAACAACAAATACACAGCAGTGACAACAAAGTCCTATGCCCCAGAAGATGTTTATAATGCCTTTTTCATTCCTTTTATTTCACAATACACACCTTTCTTGTTTACAGCTGAAGGAGGCAAGAAGCTGGCTGGCATAGTCCTTAAACGATCATTCTGAACTGCTATTAAGAATGGTTCCTTTAAGTGATCTGCAATAGCCAAATATTTTAGTTACAGTAGTTAGACAAAGTCACAAATAATTTGTACACAATTCATTTTAATCTCTTTTTAGAGATACCACAGAATCACAGAATGGTCTGCGTTGGAATTGGACCTTGAAGATCATGTAGTGCCAACCCCCCTGCCTTGGGCGGAGACATTTCTGCTAGACCAGGCTGCTCAGAGCCTCATCCAACCTGGCCTTGAACATCTCCAGGGATGTGGCAGCCACAACTTTCCTGAGCAACTTGTTTTAGTGCCTCACCACCCTCACAGTAAAGAATTTATTCGTAATATCTATTCTAAACCTACTCTCTTTCCATTTGAACCCATTCCCCCTTGTCCTGTCACTGGATGCCCTTGTCAATAGTCCTGCCCCATTTTTCTTGTAGACTCCCTTCAGGTACTGGAAGACCAAAATTAGGTCCCCCCAAAGCCTTCTCTTTTCCAGACTGAACAAAACCAACTCTCACAACCTCTCTTCATAGAAGGGGTGCTCCATCCCTCGGGTCAACTTGGCAGCCTCCTCTGGACTCATTCCAACAAGTCAATGTCCTTCCTGTGCTGGGGACCCCAGAGTTCTGTATAAACCTTCTGAACTGCTAATCTCACAGATGTGAGCTGAACAAACTTGTGCGTGTTGTTGTGTGGTGTGGAACCAAAGAAGGGTGAATGGTTACTGAAACAGTGACCACACACGGAAGAAGCCACAGAGTTCTATGAATTCAATGAAACGTGTCTCTTTTTTTGACATATTTAAATGTGACAATTCTATAAAATTCTTTCTAGACTTACCAGGTAGTTGTGGATAAATGTTCTCAATCATGTAGTCTTTTAAATTTTTTGGCATTTCCCCTCGAATATCAACAAGCACCCGAGTTTCACTTGAAGAAATCTTATAGATTAGCACTGGACTCGTTTTAGCTAAAACAAGTTCAGCATAATTAGTTTTAAACTGTGATGCATCCTTAAAAAGAAAAGAAGGGGAATAAAGATTGATTAGTGAAAGGATATTAAACATCAGACATACAAAATAATTTTCTAAAACACTTTTAAATAAAATCCCGTGTTATTATTGTGTGATTATTCTGTTAAATGAAGAAGTGTTTTCAAGAAGAAAGTTCTGAATTCCAGTGTAGCAACAATGCTTTTGCCAATACATTTTAGTACTTACTAGAATCACTAACTTATCCATTTCATTTGACTACCTCATCAATATTTAATATATGCCATTGAAAACCTGTCACGTAATAAATGTAATAGTTTTCAGTAAGATCATTTTGTTTTCTTTTCATAAAGAAAGTGGTGGGAGGGAAAGAAAAACACCAGTCTAAATATAACTACTTGGAGACATCAAGTGAAGAAGAATCACAGGGTCCTATCTAATGAGGTCTTAAAGGAGATTCCAAAAGTAAAGAAACTTGGGCAATACTAACTGGGTTAGAGACCCAAAAAGTGCTGAAGTTCCTACAAGTCAGTGTTCCCAGTCTAGTGAAAATTGTGTCAGCTTCAGTTCATTCTCCCCCTTTTATTTTTGCTGTTAATGCATAATGCCCCAATTAATGGGGCAGACACAAAGATCCAGACAGGATTTCTACCTGGATTCTCCAACCACCCAGCTACCAACTCAGATTCCCAGTCCAAAACCAGGACACCACCTTCTCTCTTGAAGTTTATAGGTCCTGAAGGGAAATATACACCTGGGTACAAGGTACCCCACCTTCAGACAGGAGCACAATTTGGGTGCCCTTCTGGAGTAGAAAACATAGGTTGTTTGACTCTCAGCTGCTAGGATGATCTAAAACCCATGATTTTTACTCCCTGAACAAATATTATTATAAAATAAAAAAAGGAGTGTCACCATCTTAGGTACCAGTATCTTAACACAAAGCTGTCAAAACACCTATGTCCAGGGAAACAATTTTACCTGCTGGGTTCCAGGTTTACAATGGTGCCTACTTTTGATCCAGAGCTTAGTGCTAAATAAAGTAGTGCCATGTGTGCCTTAAGATGCTGAAATTATTTTTGCTTTAAAAAAAAATTAATTTGTATGACTCCTCAAGTGAGTCTAGTGCTCAGTTTAAAGTAGTTATGCTGAATCATAGCCCATTATCTTAAACACTCCCTTGTTAAACTATATGCTTAAGGTTAACCTTACCCTCCACTCTTAAAATCAGAAATCTAACTTTTAACAACAATATCCACTTTAAAAAACAAAAAACAAAGCCAAAGCAGGCTCAGAGATACTTAAAGTGTTTTAAGAGTTGAAAATCTGATCTGTAACTGTACCTAAGATGTTAATTCTGAAACAGTAAGTTCAACAATCTCCTAGAGCTGGGACAGAATATACATCAACACTAAGAGTTAAAAACACAGAACAAAATTTCCAAGAACATCTCAAAGGGACACAGAAATTGACAAAACAGCTGGAAGAATACCTAAAAGCACAGCTCTAATTGAGTCTATTGGAAAAGGAAATGAATAACAACATACTCAGTGAAATTCAGATCCACATTAAGAAGTGGCAGCATAGTGGTTTATATAGTATTATACATAAAAGTTACCTTCAAAATGCAACCAACAAAATGGGATGAAACAGTAACTTTGTTGGATACCAAGTTTTTCCTGAACTTGGAGAAAAGTCCATCAGCTACAACTGTAAGTGGAGCATGAAGTTCCTGCAGCATAAATTAAAAATAAAGGTATGACACTGTCAATTTTGCTTCAGAACAATGAGAAGCAATTCTCAAGCTCTCCTTTGCAATTGTGAATTAGATGTTTTAAAAAACAATAAGCATCTTAACAGGATCACAGGGCATATTAATAACATATGTATTAAGAAATACTGTGGGTTTTGCCTTCCTCATATTCATACTTATCTATTTGCTACACAAGCTGATCTAACAATATACTCCAGCTTTTTTAGACATGCATTCAGAAAACACAGCTATGGGAACTGTGTAGGAACTTGGATTTAAAAATTACAATAATAATGAGTATTTGCTCCCTTCAGGCTGTAATGCTCTTCAGGAGAAAAAAGAAAACAAAGAAGAATGTCAAATTAAAGAACTGTACATAAGCAACTAAAGAAAACCAAACCAAAGTGTAACAAATTGACAAGCAGTAAGCATATGGGCTCTTCTTTAAAAGACCAAGCAGGGAACTCTGAGCAGTTCCTAGTCTACTTAGGAACTATAACAAATAGTATATATAGACAAAATACAAATCTGAGTAAACTGGTCAGGTTCAGCCTGAAGGTCTGTGCAAATTCCCGATGTTTAACACATACGTTATTCTCGAACATAAGCAAATTATTTCAATTACTAAAACGTATTTTTATGCCTTTTACTTTTATGGTCATAAAACAACATTATTGTGCTAGGAAGCATTTAAAGGTAGGTGTTTCCTTCTACCTGCAGCTTCCTTGGTGTAAATATGCTCAGTGATTGAACTTCAAATGACAATAGATATACAACAAGCATTAGTCCTTAGCTTTCAGTGATTTCATATGCTTGACATAACCAGTAAAAAAATGTTTCTCCTTTTAAGCTTTCAGTTTGTAAGTAAGGCAAAAAAAGCACACTGTTTCATTAATACTCCTGGGAAATCTTTTACTATTGTATGGAAGCATCTGGTGAGTCACTCTGTGAGTGGGTTCCTCTATGAGCAGTTGATGCCAATATTGGAGTGAATTCACAGAATCACAGAATATTCTGAGCTGGGGGGGACTCACAAGGATCATCAAGTCTGACTGCACCTGGTCACACAAACCTTAACATCTTTTGCTGTGTGAAGGGAAGTTGGACAAAATCAGACAAGAGTAGATATGAGTAAAATAAAACATATGGTGTCTGTGCTTATAGAAGTGAGCTCCTGAGTACAGTTAACAAAACCTCTTTCCTATGGATTCCTAGCTTGGATGATTGCAATTATTCCTGCAATTAGACCAAAGTCATCTGTCCATATGAGTTTCTTGCTGTCTAATGAGTGGAACATTTGTGTGGAATTTTTCCACAGTCAATGCAATAAACCTTGAGTCTATTCAGATGCCTAGTTTTGAAATTTTTTATAAGTTGACCTTTAGCATACTGGCCAATTTGAACCTCATTTAAGAGAATAAAAATCTCAGAGGTAATGTGGTGAAGAATGTTGGATGGAGAGAACAGAAAAACACACAACACAGATCAGCCTCCTTTCTTTATAAAAGCAGGCTAAGGAATGTAAACAGGCTTGAGTTTGGAGTTTTTATTCAACTAAGAACTTCCTAGCTGTAAAAACTCACAGGCAGGGAAATGTAGTAAATAGAAATGTTTAATGGAAATTTCTTATATACTAGATTTCTAAAATCAAATGAGGTCTAAGCCAGCAAATGAAACAGCACTTTCCAGCCACAGAACTTCAACATTCAGGGCAAAACATGAATTTGTTTATCCCCAGTATACAGATAGGAAATTTAAGCTCTTTAGAACAACCTCCATGCTCTCAGGAAAGATGCAGGCGAGAACACAGGTCACCTTATTGCTGGTCAAATAAGTCACACTTAAAATTACAACAACAACATCCATAAGTGTGTGAAGCTTAAAAACAGAACTCAAAACAAAATATGCACCTTCCCCTTCTACCCCTCAAACAAAACAAAATACCACCACCCTTCTATGTTGCTAGATGATAACACAAATTGAATTTGGGAAATAAACCCCAACAAACACCCTTCCCCTGCAAAAAACCCTCCTCCTCTCCAAACTTCCTGTCTTTCCCATGCCCGTGATTCAGTGGCTTATTCTCCTAGAGTGGATTTCTTAAAACGGTTTCATTCATATTACCTGCCATGTAAGACAGACCAACAAACAGGACTTGGAACTCACTCCTCCTCCAGCTACCTCAAGAGGGCTCAAGGATGTTGACACCTCTCTGCTCTCTTACAGCACTTAGCCATCATTCAGTCCACTTAGCACTCAGCCAAGTGGACTGAAATGGCACTTGCTTGAGGACAGTCTAAAACCAGCTCACTCCCCTACAGCTTTGGCAAGTACTTCTAAAAGGCTCTCTCCCATATGGTTCTATGCCACCAGTCCCATTTTTAAATGGCTTAGAGATGAAAGATGTTGTTAATAATCCTCAGAGCAGGATCTTCCAGCTACTCAGGAACTTTCTCCATCTAGTATGGAAGACAGCAGGGCACAGGCAGGAGATTCACATCTTCCCCATTAGAGCACATTTGCATAACTGTAGGCAGCAAAGGAACTTCGAAGTCCACAAAGAAGATTACAGATTTGGTTTTCCTGGAGAATAGGCAGCATATCTAGAACTTCAGCACAGAGGTTCTATCCAAACTGGTCTTTTCTAAACTTTTTAAATTCACACAGTTTCATAGCATTTAGCCAGCAGTTTAGCATTACAATATGCCAGAATTCTCTTTCTGTCATCCAAGGAATGACCAGACAGAGCTTTCTCTATGAATAGGTAACTTTCTCATTTTAAGTCCCTCACTAGATGGTGGAAGTATATGTGGAAATGCAGACCACTATACACAGGCAAAGCACAAATCTTAATATGTTGGTTTTTTCACCAGGAACTCTCAAAAGATTTTAAACTCCAGACATATGAATAATGAAACAAATAATGAACTGAATTCTCCAGAGACACTGAAAGCAGAAGCTACATAAGAAGTTACAACAAGAATTCCCATATTCCCATATTCTAGTATGCACTAGAAAATAATCTCCCTTTATTAAATCTTTCACTTCCTTAATAACTGCATTATTTCTATACCAATGCTCTGAAATACAAGTTTTTTTAAACTTACACACATATATAAAGCAACCCTAAATTTTCTCAATAGTTTAACAAAGATTTTAAGAGAAACCTCTTACCTTAGTGTCTCCAGTTTCTTTGTCCTTGTACTGAACACCCACAACACAGTCATCTTCCTCAAGTAACTGTAACACAGTCCCTTCAATGAATTTTGCACTGAAATGAAATAGAGGGGTTAAAACAGAAGAGGATTAATGATGCCAACATTTCAAGGCACTAGACACAGAAAGAAAACCAAATTTTCAACAATCTTATCTCTGCCAACCTGGTTTCAATTTTGCAAAAAAAGTATTCTTGAACACTTTCTGAAGCCACACTAAATGTCAAAAAGTGCTGGTCATAAATTTCACTTTGACACTACCTTTGGTTTGATACCTGAATATTCTAAAAACCGTACTGTCTATCATAAACACCCTGCTGCTTAGCAGAGTCCCCAGCTGTGCCCCATGGCCCGGTGAGAGATGCTGAGAGGAGGTTCACACCTAATAATGGTCAGAAATGAGGCAGCTGACTGAGTCATCCCTGCTAAATGCTGGGAATAGCTGACAGTGCAGGTGAGACCTAACTCAGAGGAGAATTAAAGAGCAGTATCAGCAGCACTTAAACCCTTAACATGTACACTAGATAAAAGTCTAATTCTCAGACCAGTCCAAACTAACCTAACCTGTTTAGGACACAGATATGTAGGTTATCACTTCAAGAATTCAGGATAGGAATTTTTTTTGGCTTTTTTTTTCTATTTATGCTTTTAAAGTTCTGGTAACACTTATGTTCGAATGGAGCATACCTTGCTTCTATCTCCCAACCAGACCTATTCTGGGTTCAGAAATGAAATCTCTGTAAACTTATATCCCTAGCTGGGTCTGAGCTATTAGATCTGATCACAGCACTTCAGACGTAGCAGCTCTAAATGGGACAATCTCTCTCACTTGCAAATATTCCACATCCAGATGGAATTCCAGAACTTGAAGAACTGAGCTAAAGGTGCATGTCAGAATACAACAGCTTGCTATTTTAGGCTCTTAGAAGTAATATGAGCAGTTCAATTAATGTTTCTTTACATGTCATCCCACATGGACATTTCAGAGCAGATTGTGACTAGCTTAATTTGTCAGGCAACAAATTTGTCAGGCAACAGGCACGTTGGCTGTATCAAAATATGAATGGCTATGAATGAGCACACAACAGAAACCTCAACAGCCAGGGAGTGCAGCAGCATGCCAGGGAATCAGAGTCCTGCAGATCCTATTGGCTTTAAGTTTCTTTTATAGTTGTCAGTTCAGCTACCTATGTAAGTGCTTACTTCTTCTCCTGGTTGTCACCCACTATAAATCAGTTTACAATTATATATAATTAGTTTATTATTATAAACCAATGGTGCCCTACCTCTTTCTGCAGCAATAATAACTTTACTCATCTGAAATACATTCATATTGCTTAGTACTTACAAAGAGGATATACTAATCAGTAGTAATCATCCCCTATATCTTCAAAAGCTTGGTAATAAAAACCAAAATTTCTTGGCACTATTAAGAGTTCTTCATCTTTTACTGCACATAAACATGCAGTTTTCTATGCCACAAACTAAATGTCAAGCAAGCATAAGCATACACAAAACAAACATTAAAGAGTGTGTGGAAAATGGGAAAAAATCTAATTCAAGTCACAAACATTATTTTTGCAAGTTTTTGCTTCAAAGACTGTGTACAGCTACTTGAGAGTTTTTCCCACACGTTGAGCAATCAGATGCCCAAATTTCATTGAACTTAGAGCCTCAACAAGGCTTTAGCTTTCAGAGCTACTGAACACAGTTGCCATTAATTTTAACTGTACTACTGAGCTGGTATCTTTTAGTACCACTTTTAGTAATTCATATGATATAACAAATATGAAAGGAGAAAGCAACTTTCCAGCTCAGAACGAAGATTTTTGGTAAAAATATGATAATGCCATATTTCCCTTGTAAAGCGACATATGGTGTTATGATATTCTTAGGGGAAAAAATTATTTAGGGGGTAAGAAAAGACAACACAAAAAAAATACCACACAGAAAACAGCACCTAGAATCTACTCTGCTTCAATAAAAGTTTACTTCTCATCTCTTGTATAAAAGAAAGAAAACAGCCAAGAGGAAATACCAAATACTAATTTTTCTTTTCATTATGAAAAGATGCTGTCTTCAAGATTCTGAAACATACAGGTTAGTAACTGGAAAGAGCTACTTCCATTTAGTGCTCCTTTTTAGTTATTTTGTCTCACTTCTTGTTGTCAAAAAGAAAGC
This sequence comes from Machaerirhynchus nigripectus, assembly GCA_013397975.1. Taxonomy (NCBI): domain Eukaryota; kingdom Metazoa; phylum Chordata; class Aves; order Passeriformes; family Dicruridae; genus Machaerirhynchus; species Machaerirhynchus nigripectus. Next base: position 79,563 of record VZRQ01007577.1, on the reverse strand, counting down.
AAAACAACATGCAAATGTAAACACTTGGTTTCTACCATCACCGGTAACATCAGTGGAAAAGCTACATGCTACTGCCCAGTGCAGGAGGGTTGGACTATACGGCCTTTAAAAGTCATCCCTTCTAACCCAAACCATTCTGTAATCTAAGAAATAGTGCCAGATTTGCCACTCATGTCTTGTCCAAAGAAGTTCTGTGCTCACCAAGAATAGGTCACTACTTCTGGTAAAACACCAAACCCAAGAATCAGCAGAAGAGAATCAACCCTTCACCTGTGAACCATTCTCTCACACAGATGGGCAAATACCTCGCCTAATATTTAAAGCCCATACTCCCATAGTTTAAAGATTAAGTTGTCCCAAAGGGTGATATATATATGATATATATTATGTGTATGTAACTTATGAATTTGTCTACAGAGAGCAGAATGAGTAACTATAGCTGCTACTTTCTCTCACTCTTGTTCTTCACAGCCTTCCATGGTGGGACAGAGGGAAATGGTTAAGGAATCACATGGAAATGACAGGAACAATGCTTCTGAATCTCTGGATCCCAGCTGTGCTGTCCACAACATGACTCACTTGGGCTCTGCCATAGCTGCCCTTCGGAGACCCATGATAAACTGGCCATGATGAAAAGATCTTCCACTGGCCACACGTCCATCTTCAGATGTTGGATAAGGAATCTCAACCTCCAACTTGCTCTCTAAGTCATGAATTATGTAACCATTTACTATTTGTGAATCAATACCTTCTACTGTATCTGCAAGATACAAGCCAACAGATGGGTTAAAACAAGTCTTTAGAAAACTTAATTATTTATTAAAGGCATTTCTTTACATAGGGCCCAATATTCTTAAGCACAATACACATTTTGAAAGAAGAGTATTTTCAAAACAGCAAGCTGGAAATACGCAAGCAATTTTAATTCAAATGTAAAGCGCAGATAATGTTTTCTTTAGTTTTTCCTGTAGACATGCTTTTACTAAATACATTGTTGAGTGCAGTAACTCTTGTGTTACAAATCTATATACACTTTGAAATGTACTCACCTTCAAGACCCAAGTCTCGAAGAGCATTAAATCCTCCAGGTTGCAGCAATTCTCCAACTATCCTGTCAGGTTCTTTCAGGTCCCTCTCTATCACAGTCACCTTCCTTCCATCCCTTGAAAGCACTGTGGCCAAGGAAGAACCAAGGACGCCTGATCCCACAATGATAATTTCTGGATCATACTGGGGTGACAATGTTGTATTTGGAGTTGTCTCTGTCAGATACACATCTGAGAAGTTCACTTCTCTTTTACCCTTTAGAAAACACAGTCAACAAAGTTACATTTGCCAATACATTACAAAGTTACATGTGCCAATGTATCTGTACTATAACCCTGTCAAGAGAGCTGTCAAGAGGACTAGCTCCACTCTGAGCCAGTGGATTGAGGGTGCACTGGTAGTTGGAAGGCATCTTCCAGTTTAGTTTTGTCCAAAATGGAATCAGTCATACTCTACAATGCAACAAAAGCACAAGCAGAGAAGAGAAAAACCAAGATCCCTGCAAACAAAATCAAGACCCTGGCTTAAACCTGCCCTGTTGATCAAAGAGAAACCACAAATAAAACTGTCAGAGAGACTGAAAGCTGCTATAAAAGGCAGTAAGGAAACGCTGTCCCATATTCTTGTCCTATAAAGTAAGACTGATACCTTCATGCCAGTGAACCACCCTAGGATGGAGCCCTTAGCTCTTAGCCAACTTTACAATGAAAAAGGTATTAGATTTACTGGCAAATGTATTTCCCTGGAAAACATATTCCTTTTTAATTATACTCTAAGTGAACCTACCTAACTAACAAAATAGGAACTTATGGTAATATTCAGCATGGAAAAGTGTCAGCAAAAGCAGCTGCCTGGGAAGTATTATTAGGAAGTGGTCCTGAAATGAAAACTCATCTAACAATTAAAAGTATAACCAAAATCATCATTCATCTACATTTAAAGCTGTTAAGAATTGACATACATTGGATTGGGCATCATTTAATACAGAAGCTGGTATGTTAACCAGCTATGTTATAGAGCCTTCCCAATACCACCTAATCACATACACTTCAAAGTAAAAAACAGTTTTAAGGGCAACTCCAGTGAAAAGCTGCAAGTCATTTCTCCAGCTGGTAGATGAGAGTTCAGTTCACTCTTTTAGAAATGCCTCAGCACTGCAGTGCTGACATTGGTAAAAATACGATTGCATCAGTGAAACAACACTGACATCAGAATTTCTAGTGGCATAGTGTCATGTTTATATCTACAATACAGCAAGAGAGTGCAAAACTAACTATCTGAATTTAGGTAACACAAGAAATTGGTAAAGGCAAGCTTTAGTAGAAAAACAATAAAAAAATCAAAAACCTTCGACTTGCAGCCGAAACCAGTTTCGTGCTCTTCTGTGCAAGGGGCCAGTGCTCATGTGAAAATGCCCAGAAGTACATAGGAAAGCAGCCAAATACTGCTTACCACAGATGTACTGGATATCTATGTCCAGCTCATAGTCTTGGATGGCAGGACCCCAGCTAAACTCCTGGCACCACCTAAAGCTCTCCACTTCCCCACAGCAAGGCTCATGCTGGGCTCAAGGGAACATACTGACTATCTGAGCAGGTTCTGTACCAACTGTACAAGCAATAGGTCAGCAATAATTTCCCAGTAACTCTAGCTGCAGTTGTCTAAACAAATGTATTTTATCCATAAATATTAGTAAACTCATCAAAAAGTTACAGAATGGCAGAGGTTGGAAAAGGTCTTTGGACATCACCTGGTCCAAAGCCCCTGTCCAAGCAGGATCAGAACAGACTGGCCTGGGCCGTGTTTTGGATACCTCCAAGGATGGGGACTCTGCCACCAAACGTTGCATTGCTCAGTGACCCTGACAGTAAACAGTGCTTCCTGATGCTCAGAGCAAACATCCCGTGTTTCAGTCTGTGCTCATCACCTCTCATCCTGTCACCTTGGCCCAGTCCTCTCTGCACCCTCCCTTCAGGTATTTACATACACTGATGAAATGATGAACCCCCTCAGCCTTCTCTTCTCCTGGCGGGTCAGTTGCTCAGCCTTTCCTCCTAAGAGAGATGCTCCAGTCATTTATCTCTACAGCATACTAGCAACTGAACATATTTTTCTGCTCCTATAATAGTTTACTCCAAATCTTTCTTCAAACATACTTGATTTAATGCTAGAAAATCCCTGGACTACCACTTAAGGAAGTTTCATTCTCTCTTTTGCCATCCAAAACTAACACAAAATACGACAAATCAAATATCCAGCTTTTAAAGACAAACCCTCTCCACCCCTTTCTTAGCTCTTTTCCCAAACCAGGGTAGAGGGTCAGTGGCCAGAGGGAGGAGCAGCAGGACCTTGCACCCCATGTGCCATGTCTGAATCGAACTTACCTTTCTGGATTTGGGTTGTTCAACTTGCTGAGATCCCGGGGTAGGTTTGGCCCAGAAGAAGCCAACCAGCGGCAAAGCTGAGAGCACATCAGAGAGCACCCCCAGGTGCGACTTCTGCTTCTGCTGCTGCCGCTGCCTGGGCCCCCTGAAGTGGTACCTGTACGACAGCACCAAGCCGAGCGAGAAAAACACCAGCACGGAGAGCAGCACCTCCTTATTAGCGTAAGTCATGAGGTCACCACACTTTTTATACACGTAAATGAAGGAGGCGATACCCAGAAAGGTCCACATCATGAGGGTCACTGTTCCCGATTGTTGCTCCAAAGCTTCACCGTCGATGGATGCTGCCCAAAATAGGATTTCGTGAAAGGGATGAAAAAATGTATGTATTGAAAAGCGACGATTTCCTTTCCAATGGAAGGTGAGATCTCAATGGAAAAACAAGGAGCTCCACAAGAGGAACAAGCCCCACCTCGCCAGGCTACCACAGGAGCCTGCAGAGAGGTTCCGAAACCGGAAAAAAAGAATATAAAACGTCTTCTCAAGAATCCCCTCCCGGACAAGCGATGCCGGAGGAGCTCGTCCCACTGCCCCCCTGGTCACCCTCCCGCCGTGCCCAGCCCCGCTCGGTGCCGGGGCTCTCCTCCGCTGGCGGCGGCGCTGCGGCCGGAGCCCTCACGCCCGGGGATGAGGCAGCGGCACCGCGCGGGGCGGGGGGCAGACGGTACACGCCCAGGGGGGCGCGGCTGATGCTCTGCTCTACCTGCCCTCGCCAGGGCACCCCGCAGCCGCCTCACGGAGAGGAGATGCGGTGCCGTTGCCTCCCTCCTTGACCTGGTTCCGGCGCCCGGCGGCGCCTCGCGGCAGGAACGGGGGGTGTGGGAGGGAACGAGGGGCAATAGGGGCGAATGGCGGGGGGGGGCCGCGGGAGGGGGGGGC
>VZRQ01007577.1:0-74463 GCA_013397975.1 Machaerirhynchus nigripectus | reverse complement strand
GGGAGGCCGGGAGCACTGGGCGGCGGCACCGTCGTGCACCCTGCTTGGTTGGGCCCAGATAGCAACACCCATCGGAGAAATCATAGAATCATGGAGGGGGTTGGGTTGGAAGGTACATTAAAGGTCATCTAGTTCCAACTCCCTGCCGCCGGCAGGGACACCTTCCACTAGACCGGGTTGCTCAAAGCCCCATCCTCCTTAAGTGCACTAACCTGTGGTCCTCCCATTTCTCCAAGAGAGACTTTTCTTGGGCTGTGTACTTGTTGCAATGCAACAATATCTAACATGTCTGTCTATCACAGTATAACAATACTTCAAAGTGAGGAAGCTGTGAAACACGACAGGACTCTACTCCAGGAAGAACTGGTGAAAGAATAATCAAAACCAATCATGTGCACATGAGCTAAAGGAGATGAGATTTTTGCAGGGGTAAAATGGAATAGATTTTGAAGAGGGGAGAAACATCTGGTAACTTCTCAATAAAATGAGATGAAACCAGTTTGACACTTTTGAATTAAATACAGGTGAAATTGGAATCTGTTAAGAGACGGGGCTTCGGTTCATTCATCAGATCAGTCAGTTCAGGCTAAAAGTAAAGATCCTGTGAGCTAAAGAGATCAAACACAGGTTTTTCTGCTTGGTGAGGACACGGGTCTCATCCAACAATGATGGTTATTCCCTCAACAACGAGATGAATTCTGGTGCAGCAGTAGCATCCAAAATCATAGACAGTGATCTGTAAAAGCATGTTCACAGCGAGAGCCGCTCTTCCCCAGTTTGAACAAGGGTTATTACAGCTGTCAAGGAGTTTTATATTTAAACCACTGGAGACTGAACTTCTTAAATACGTCTGCACTTGATTTCCTTTGTTCTGTTTATAGATATTCCTTGTGCCTGCTAAAAATGCCTTTTTCTTACGGTCCAGTCTCCACAGACTGAATTAAACTGTGTAACCCTTCTGGGCACTTCGTACTAGAGACCAAACACGAGAAGACCTATAGCCTTCAAGTTACTGGAATCAACACAAACCTTCTAAACACTGAGAAATGTAAATTGATATATATGAACCAACAATTGCTGAAGATTGATACCAGACTTATTCAAGTGCATAGTCAGAACTGTACCAAGGAGCAGAACAAGCTGAAGTGGCTAAAAGAAGGAAGGATGGTAGTTAAGGAAACAGACCAAAGCAGAATTCTGTGAATGAAATACTGGTATCATGATTTTAAGACTAAAGTAATATTTCTTCTTCCCCTTTAGTGCCAACTACCAGAAACCCTTCACCCCATGAGGATCCTGTTTGATGAATTTGTAAGGTTATTTTGGTCACAACAGGTACGTGTAATCCACGGCAGAACATGAAATTTCTGTCTTGTCCAAGTCGCACTGTAGCCACTGTGCCTGAGCCAGAGCAGAGGGCAGCAAGTCATGGAAGGTACGGGAAAGTGTAAGTGTGGGTGTCTCTCTGGCTGCATGCTATAATTAGATCTTATTAGGTGATCAACAAAACTGCATGCTTGTTCTCCTTCCACCCCAAGAGATTGCCTTCTCTTTATGAAAGACTCACGTAAAAGTTCTTTAAAGATTATGTAATTTGTGAGTCATTTTTCTTGATACTTCTGTTTAGAGTGGTTAGTGCTGGGAATTGAAGCAATTACAAAATTCTGACAGATGCATCTGTTTGAGGCTCGGATGCTATCAGAACATTCCTGCATTTCCAGCCAAGACATTGAAAGTGGGTGGCTCCCTGCTACTTCTTCATTTACTCTCACTCTCCTGGCTGTGGTGAAGAGCTTGGCATATTTACATTTCTTCAAATGTAAGTTCACAGTAAGAGCTACCTTTTTTTGCTTATGTTATTGTAAATAAGGTGGATAGCTAGATAGAGCTACTGATTTTATTGCCTTTAAATGCCATTACTTTATTTTCCAACTTTACAATTCACATGCATCCCTGAACAGTTTTAATTTTGTTTCTGAAATGAGAAACTTCTGGTTTCATTTGCATTGTCCTGTCAAAATTACTACTGTGAAACATCTTTTAATGTTTTAAATCTCACAGAGGCAAATATGAAAAGGCTGAAGCAGGAATTTCTAAAATTTTATAACAACTTCACAACCAGGAAATAAAGGATCCTGAGAAGAGGTTGGAGTTGAGCAGACTTTTCTTTTAACCCTTCTCCAGATGCAACTTCACTCAGCAAAATGCTGTTTTCAGACTTGGACAGTCAGCAATTGGCAGGGCAGTGGTGTGATGCTGGAATAACCAGAAATGGTTGGCTGAACTCCAGGGTATAAAAAATAAATCACTTGATGAAGCCTGCCTCTTATGCAGAAGCAGGCATCATTCTGTGCCATCTTGTGCAGAAACAGACATCATTCTGTGCCATCTTGAGCTGCAGAGCTATAAAACACGAGCCATGTTCTTGGTTCCTGGTCAAAACAACCCCAGGAGCACAGGCATGGGGACCAGTGTCTGCAGTGTCAGTGACAGTGTGTGCAGCGTGAGACTGACACTTACTGTCCATGGACAGGCTACACGTGACAAAGAGCCTGGTCTCACTATGCATCCTTGTCATTAATTAATTAGTAATGGTCTTCTACCTGCGCTGGTAGATACATGGAGCAAGTCTGGTGTGTAGACTGAAAGACAAAAGCAAAATATCTGTTCTTGTGTTTCACTCATCATCATGAGAAGCAGCAGAGCCTCGTAAATGTTTGGACGAGGGGTGGTAGGGGTCCCAAAGAATGAGAAGGATGATTATATATATGAGATATATATATGATGAATATGTGATATCATATATATATGATGAAACTGCAATTACTCAGAATCAGAGATGTTTCAAGCTCTGAAGCAAGAGGCCACTTGCATAAAAAGTTGTAATCATTGTGTTTATATCAGTGGGTGTGTGAAGGAAGAAAAAACTTCTGTCCTTTATGTGGGCATTTTATTGACAAGCTGGGTGGTTAAATTCATTTTTTTAACGAAGTAGTGCAGTGCAGCTGGATGTTTTCAAGACTGATCACAATGAAGAACTCTGCAAATGTTTTCAGAATGATATTAATGAATGTCAAAAAAACAGCTTAGTGTATGAACAACAGCAAAAACATTTTTGTTACAAATATATATGTAATGCATGAACTGGAATTATACTAACAAGTTTAAAATATTATGCAGCACATCATGAAAGTTCATCCTGATGTCATATTGTATTTTTATAATGTCCCCAAGGGATGTTTGGCAATATTTTCTTTTTATTCCAGCAGGAACATTGCGAAATAATTTGTCTCTTATGAATGCATAATTAAGGAATTAAAGCCACTAGCTATTATGTTCTTTGCAGTTAGATAGTACAGAATATTTAAAAGGGTACCTCTCTGGGGGCAAAGCTGTAATTCCTGGGGAATCCAGGCAGTAATTTAGAGTTATTTGGGTTTGAGGGATACAGGCAACATGCAGGCTGTGGTGTAGCCAGTGGCTACATATCCTGAGGCAGCCCCAATAGCTACATCTATAAGCATTTGTCCCCTTCCTGGTTCTGTTTTCTGTGTAAGGCTGGGATTATGCTGTCCATTTTTCTATCATTTTATCTCAGATTTCACATGGTGATTTTTCAATATACTATCAATATGTTTACCTCTTTTTCTATAGAGTCAGAGGGTGTTCAATCAATGATATCCATAATCACAAGTCGGATGACTGGGATGGAAGGATGGAAAGGGAGAGGCTAAGTCATTATTTTAAAAATTACAATCCTTGCACCAGTTGTGACAGTGTTTTGTGTTTTTCTCTGATTTTGATGATAGGTTTCACAGACACTTCCTAGTTGTTCCTTGCTGAATACAGCAAAATGTTTTCACAAGGCACTGCCGTCTTCAGGCTTATGGTGAGAAGGTAGTGCTGTAGGAGTAGGGTGAATAGATAGCAAACAGGCTACAGATCATGAGAAAGGAAAAAGAGGTTGAAGAACCAGAAGACAGAGGTAGAGTGGAGAACCATATCAGCATTGCAGTGTAATTTTTAAAAAATGTTTTCCTCCTGAGCAGTTCCACAGCACTGAACAGAAATGCAGCCTCTGTGCTGTTTTATCTCCACATGCAATCCAAATGCGTTCTCTTTATGGACCCCAGAGGCTGCTTCTCTCCATTGTTTGCTTGGTAAATAGCTTGTTTTTACATACCTGGAGCTCAGGTTCACCCGGAAGACAATCACATTTTCAAGATCAATATGCAGCAATGCTGAAGCAAGAGGTGCACTAACTCTATGAACAGAAGAGCTGGGCATATTTGTGAATTCCTGTGAGGTGGAATTGCAAATTACACATCAGCAGTAATCCATCCATGCTCTACAAGTTCAGAACAGGTGAGCTCTGGAAGGCAGATAGGAAGGTCAAGCCAGAAAACTAGAATGGAACAGCAGGAAGAGCTTAGAAAATACTATGAAAATTTTAAATCTTACAGGAATTAATCCACATTGACTCTGCTTTGAGTGACTTTATCCTGCTGCTGAGCAAACTTACTAGAGCACAAGTCTCATGAGGGAGCTGGGGGTGTTTAGCCTGAAAGAAAAGGATGCTCAGGGGAGACCTTTTCCCTCTCTGCAACTCCCTGAAAGGAGGTTTCAACTAGATGGGGGTCAGTCTCTTCTCCCAAGTAACAAGTGACAGGATGAGAGGAAATGGTCTCAAGTTGTACTAGGGGAGGTTTGGACTGATTGTTAGGAAAAAATTTCTTCACGTAAAGGATTGTCAGGCTGGAACAGGCTGCCCAGGGAAGTGGTGGAGTCACCAAATGTGGAAGTATTTAAAAGAGGAGTAGATGTGGAGCTTAGAGACATGGCTTAATGGTGGACTTGGCAGTGCTGTGTTAATGGTTGGACTTGATGAACTTAAAGGTATTTTTCAATCTCAGCGGTTCTGTTCTGTGAATCCCAAGAGGGTTAATTGCCACTAAATACTAAATTCCACATGACTTCCTAACAAATAATACTGCTTGCCAATAAAAAACCAAATCATTTGGCGTCTAAGATAAGTGAAGTTTATGACTGAATATTATGGGTTGGAAATGTCAGGAAGAATGAGGACAGCCTGTAATTATAGACTCTAGAGGGGCACATTGCAGCAAGAGTTCTGACCTACAAAACAAGGAGAGAATCCACACAGCTAGCAAATTCCATTTAGCAGGGTTTTTGGTTGTTTGGTTGGTTACTTTGTAAACTAAAGATTGTCTCTTTAGACTGTAGGAGCATGTGATAAAGCCTTCTGAAAATACATTATTTTGAGGCGCAGGTAAGTTCTTCCACTCAGTTATGTATATTTTCTCTGTCATCCATCTTCCTTATTTCTTTTCAGTCTCTTCTGCATCTACTCTAATTTTTCATTAGGGGGTGCAATTGCTTCTTAATCTTCAAAAACTGGAAGAAGGACTCCTAAACAAAATACACTTTTCAATTTACCTCTAAAGTGCAAGCCTAATTTAGTGAAACTTAACATCCCTTCTTTCATCTCCTTGAAAATACTGATCTCTGCAGTGATTCACCCTGACCAGATGAGATGGTGAAACAAAGAAGCCAATTTGTTCAGGTAACTTTTATTTTCTAAGCAAAAACTCTTCAGGCAGGATAAACACTATTGAAGAGCCAACCACCAAACCCCAACATTTTTTGATAAAAATACGTAACAAATATAGAGCTAGAACTAATAAGCTACTGGGCTCACTGGCCATGCTAAGATGCCCTAAGGCTCTTTGCTTATCAGAAGAGAACATCAGTCAAATGGGGAGGGGCTGACTTCCATTGCCCTGTGGAGCAGAGACGTCCTCAGTACTACTGAGCTGCTGTCTTCTGACCTCCTGATTTGCTTTTTGTCTTTCATATCAGAATTCTCCTCTAACCTTTATGCTCCTAAGTGTTACAATTTCAACTGCTTCATTTATGCTACTTATTTGTCTTACCTGGTGAGGCTTTCATGTAGTTTTTCACACCTTAATAATTTCCTCAATAAAAGTGACTGAAATTCACTCACTTGTGCTGTATCAAACTTGGCTTTGAATGAGAGACAGTGGAACTCCTGAATGAAAGGCTGCACTGCCTTCTCACATGCTGTTCCTTCACCAGAGGAATGTAACCTGTACCTCAGATGAAGCTCACTTAGTCTCTCTAAGATGACTACTCAGGTTGCCAGAATCATGGCTCAAGCCCACTTCACTGCTACAGTTACGGTCAGCTGCTCAAACTGCTGCCTGTCTCCACCCTTCATCTCTAGATGGTGATTGCTGAATGTCCTTCTCCAGTTCTGCTTCTGCTCAAGCATCTTTCACGTGTTTTTGTCAATGCCACGTCCATGTCCCATGCATTCTGTTTTCCCTAGCTTAGGGCAGGTCCCTGGCTCCCAATTTAGTCCTTCTGCATATAAGATGGGGCTGGTTTTCAAGAATGCTGATGAGCAGAATCAGGCTTGCTGATGGTCCTTCCTGGCTTTCTTTCTTCCTCTAGGGAGCAGCTGGGTGCCTTTCAAGTGATGTCCAGGACAGGTGATGGACATCCTCCATACAGCCATTGAAGAAGCTGGGCTTTGTAGAGCTGCTGCCTACTACAACCAGCCACAAGCACTCATCCTGGTGGAAGACCAAGAGGACTCACACTCGAGTTGGATAATCTCCCTTCCCTGACTTAGCCATTAAGAGTGAGGGAAAAACATAGAGGTTGGCAGGCACATGGCAAGGACTGGTGGGATAAGCATTGTCTGCAAGAGTGCTCTACCCATGGTAGAGCATGGTCACTCTCTAGATGCTCCAGAGCCCTGCTGTCAAAATGTAGATGAATATTCCTACATGAAACCCTTATAGGAAGTGCTTTAACAGCATTTATGGCCTCCTATAGGACTCTGTATTTATGTCTGATGAGGCAGTAGTCACTTCTAAAGGGAGAAGAGCCCACGTCCCTTTCCTCCAGAGCAGGAGTTTCAGCTACAATTACTGCACTTCCATTGCACCCTCTTGTACTAGATCTAAGTTACAACTGATGCCAGGTGCCCAAATCTCCAGGATGACAGCAGAAGTAACCAGCAATCATCTACCTTTCAAAAGGAGAAAGGAGTGCATAATGAGTGCAAAGGCATTTCAGGGGAAATGTAAATATTAAGAAACATAAACACAGGATTTACCTGAAATTACACACATTTACCTGAAGTTACAAGCTCAAGTTTGTTTTTCTTAGCTAAAACTGGGTTGATTTTCAAGAACATTTTTTGCTTTCAGCTTTCATCAAGGATGGAGAAATCTGTGCTGTATTGTTCGGAAATGTCTGGATCCTGGGGTTGACCTTTAGTTCTTCAGGCAAACAGCTATCACAGTGTCCTGATTACAGAAGTACTTCTCTCCATAGCATTCAGCATTGAGAAAAAGAGAATGTAGCTGCATTGATAATCAACATCTAAATCAAATTTTATAAGACTTGAGCTTTAGACTTTCTTGTTTCAAGTTCTCAAGTTTGGAAGAAAACCCACACAAAGTATCTATGGCCAAAATGTAAGAAAAAGGGTTAAACGTGGATTTAAATGTTCTGTATGGTGCAGTCATAGATGAGCAGTCCTGGCTTGAGATCGGCAGTTTTGACTCAGTAACCTCCCCTGTAAAAAAGGGATATCTGGGTTTTTTACCCTTCCTATAAAGGCATGGGAACAAATTCTGTTGTTGAACAAATTCTGCTGTATTTCTTTCTAGAACCAGACTTTGTTTCCTATTATCTCAAAAGCTGAAGTGACTGATAGGATATTTTCAATTCTTTACTTCAGTGCATGTTATTATCAACTATTCTATGTAGAAACTATTTCAGTTACTTTAGAATCCTAAAAACAACCGAGGTCGGGCTGTCTAAGTAAAAGCTGCTCTGGGGCTGGGTGTCCATCTCCAAAGGGTCCCCAGAAGCCGTAAATAAGTACCATGCCTTGTAAGTGAAACCTCACTGCAAAACCTTCTGCAGACCTACCCAGGCAGATCCCACTTCAAGAGCAGGCTTTCTTTGTGGCTGGTACCCCCCTCTTGTGGATTTTTGCTAAATTACACACCAGAACTCCTATATTTTGTCTCTGAATCAGTCTTTCAGCTGCACTGCTGCCGTGTCTGCTAGTTTGCAATAGAAACGGGCCAAAGCTAAATGGGAGGATTTCAGTAGAGAAATTTAACTTATTTTAAACTTAATCACTAATTTCAGTTTATTTGGATTTCTCAATCTGTGCCTTCAGCTTTTTCTGCTGTTTTAGTTTTATTTTAACTGGTTGATGCAGCATTTTTTGAAAAACTTGAGTCTCAACTCATGCTTTATATATTTTTAGCATCACAGGTCTTCAAAGCTCTCTTGACACTTCAGTCAATTCAAAATGAGGGACTGGTATGGAAAGAGGCAACTGTGAAATTCACTAAACATGCATGACATTACTGTAGGAAGAAGTATTAAAGTAGTGATTTTTGGATGTATAAATGAGCAGAGTGAGTAGGAAAAGTAAAATTATTTCACTGTGGTATATGGTATTGCTGATGATGATGCCAGAATAGCCTGTGGGAATTTATGTTCTCAAGGGCAAAAACCAACCTTAAAAAATAAAAAAAAAGAAAAGAATGAGGAAAAGAGCTCCACACCTGGTTTCTTAGGCTTGAGAAAATGCATTTCACTACAATATTTAAGATGTTGATTGTGTTGAATTTGTCAAATAAATGACTGAGAAGTGACTGGATTGTAGCAGAGAAACACTTTTGGATAAAAAAAACCCTGTGTGCCAATGGGTTTCTTACTCAAGCAGCAGTGGCTCAAAAGCAGTGGCTGTCAACTGATCCAGAGCCATTTAAATGAGGAATAAGGCCCAAATATTTAGTAGTGAGTGTTATTGATGCCTGGAACCGATCTCTGGCGAGATGATAGAGCCATGGCCTTATGTCTGTAATTCAGGTGTCGTGTACATATTGTAGTCAACCACAAGCTATGCTTTTGTTCAACACAAGTAACTGGGTTAAATACAGAGGTAACTGGTTGACACAAGATGGCTTGTATTACATGTGACAGTTTAAATTACTGTGTCCCCTCCTGGAACTCAGTTCTATGCATTTGTATTCTCTCCTGGTTTCAAAACCAGCTGTTTATCAGCTGGAAAAGTGTGAGAGGAAAGTAGAGCTAATGAATGAAGTAGTTCTCCTTGCACCCCTGAGATACCCTTTGAACATCTGTAATTAGCTAAGGGGAGCCAATTAAATGAAATATTAGGAAAAATACAAAATGCAAAAGCTAAGTATAGGACTGTAGCAGAGACACCTGTAGATGTCAGATTTGATGGTAAAAGCAAACTAGCATGTGAGTATTACAACATCCTATTTGAAAAGCTAGCTGAAAACCTTAAAGCAATATTCAGCTTTGCCTCACAGAGGTAAAAATTAGTTTGTTACTTCTTCATAGCTGACATAATAAAATGAAGATGAATATGACTCTACCAGTGGAATGTTTGGGAAAGGGGAGGTACTGCTTCCTCCATGAGCAAGTACCTGAACTGAACTTGTAAAGAGAATTTCCAGAAATACAGTAACTGTAAGAAGATTTAAAAAAAGGCAAGTCTGAAGCAAATGCATCAGAATGTGGTGGTGCATCCCACTTCCCCCCCCCACAGTCTCAGTATGATCTGAGAAATGTTCTTTAGGCCTTGACCTTGATGAGCAGCACCTGGGCTCAGCTCCTCTTGAGCTTGTCAGAAACACTGTCTGCTCCCAGGAACTAGTGCTGTCTAATGAGCTTCTGCTTTTTTAACAAACAGTATTGGAAATTTATGTTTCTTGCCTGAATAACAACCCAAGGGGAATAATATTTTCATTATCAAACTTTCAAAGAATGTTGCTGACCCGAATTGCAGCCAGAGTGGAAAATTACTATGACTAAAGCCAACTCTCTTCCAACCCTATATACGGTGGTCCAAAGTGAGACCCTTCAAGCTCTCCTGGATGGCAGCAGCTGCAACCAGCTAAATCCCTCTGAGTGGGGCCTTTAACAGCCAGCAAACTCTCAAGTTTGCTAAACCTGAAGCTTGCTAGAAGTGGAGGACAGCTGAACCACATGGCTGATATCCCCACACCTTAAGGCTCAACCCTTCACCCGTTGAGAAGACGCAAAGGCAAACATGAGTACTTCACTGGATTTCAAGGGGAATTTTTCACAGGTATGCCTTGTATGGACTCCTTTATGTCTGTGTGCATTCGAGTGTGAATATGCTGTAGCAAATGTACTAGGAATGTGGCTTGACTAGATTCTTAAGTACTTCACTCACTTGTAAGTGAGGCCTGTAAGTAAATTACTGTTGTATAGTAAATTTTGTATTAATCCTTTGTCAAATTATTTAACTTAAGTTATTAAGTGCTGTTAAGTGCTGTTAAGTGCTAAGTGCTGTCAAGGTTAAGTGATGTTAGGGTTAAGTGCTCTTAAGATTAAGTGCTGTTGTGCCTTTAGGCATTACCTGTTGGTCAAGCCTGGGCTCAGTTTAGTTCGGGGACAGGAGGCTCTTCCATATTCCTTTTTATCCTTACCCTTCCCTATCCTTTTCTCACCACCCCCACCCTTCCCTCAGCCTCCACATAGATAGCTTTGGGTTATTTGCTTTGGATTATTTGATTTTGGATTTTTGTTTGCTGTTTCTCTGTGTGCTTTAACCATCTAGTGAATAATGGAGTGAAACTTGCAAACAAACGTTGTCATGCTTTTGCTTTTCTGGTTTTGCCAATATCTCACCTTTGAAGGTGATTCAGTGACCTTAAAACAGTCATTTGCAACACTGAAGGACAAAGAAGAGCCTAGAAAAGGGGGCTTCTTCTGTTTTATCATCTACAGCATCTTTTCCATCTGCTCTCTATTTTGACAGTCTGAGTTTTGATGTGAAGAATCATAAAATCATAAAATGGTTTGAGTTGTCAAGGACTTTGAAAGATCATCTAGTCTAACATCCCATTTTGCACTGGGTCAGGTTGATCAAAGCCCCATCCAACTTGACTTTAAACACTTCCAGTGATGGAGCATCCACAACTCTCTGGATAACTTCTTGTTCCAGCATTTCACCACCATTGTAAAAGAATTTCTTCCTTATGTCTAATCTAAATTTAACCTTTTTTAGTTTAAAACCCTTGCCTTTTGTCCTGTCACTACACTCCCAGTAAAAAGCACATCTCCCTTTTTCTTTTAAGCCCCCCTTAAGTATGGAAATGCTGCAGTGAGTTCTCCTCAGAGTCTTCTTTAGGCTGAACAATCTCAACTCTCTCAGCCTTTCTTCACAGGAGAGGTGCTCCAGCCCCCTGACCACTCTTGTGGCCCTCCTCTTGATCTGTTCCAACAGTTTCATGTCTTTCTTGTACTAAGGACTCCAGAGCTGGATGCAGCTGGAGGTGGGACCTCACCAGAGTGGAGGTGAAAAAAACCCCCTTCTCTCACAACCTGCTGGACACACTTTTGGTACAGACCAGGATACTGCTGGCTTTCGGGCTGCAAGCGCGTACTGCCGATTCGTTCAGAATTTTTTGTGTACCCGTATCCGCAAGTGCTTCTCCACAGGGCTGCTCTCAATCCCTTCACCTCCAGCCTGTGCTGATTTGGGGGATTGCCCCAACCCAGGTGTGGGACCTTGCTCCTGACCTTGTTGAACTTCATGAGGCTCACATGGGCCCACATCTGAAGGCTGCCAAAGTCAAGAAGATCTTCAGGACTCAGTTGGACTAGATGATGATTGTAAATCCCTGTCAACTGAAATATTCTATTTTTTTTTTAATGTTTGGTTATGCATGCCACCTCTATTCCTGTTGGCTGGTGGCTGGGATGGTTCAAGAGTGAAAGCAAGTGATGTGTTGCTGGAGAACAGTTTCTGTGACAAAGCTGAAGTGCTTCTACTAAAAGTGATTATCAGTGACGTGAGCCTTGTTCTTCACTATTTATCAAAGAGCCAGATACAGGCATCAGGAGGGACTGAGAGACAAGTTCAGGGTGTTCTGACAAAAGAGCCAGTGGTAGCAGGACTGGACAGATACTGCTCCCTAGGGAACTGGACACAGAATGCTCCCTGCTGCCCAAGAAGCCCTCCCTTTTCAGCCTACTGTACTGCTGACTGAGCTTTCCCTATAGTCTTGGTTGTTCCTTGGTCTTGCCAGACCTTGATAAGCTGATTTACTCCCAGCCTGAACACAGACCATGTTCTGGCATTTGAGGAATCCTGGTCTTAATTACCTAATGGGCTGTAGCAATTCAAATATTCCTGGGAGATCTGGTCTGAGAAAACAGTGCTGGGACTTTACTGAGAGTAACAAAGACAAAACATGGTCATTAGAATTGTGTCAAGTGAGGTCTGTCCATTAACTTTCTCTGTGTGGGATGCCAGCAGGCATTCTTGTTATTTGGAGCCAGATCCAAAGAGAAGGTCCTGGAAAAGTCCCGATTTTACATTCAAAACCATGCCAGGATTGTTATGACAAGTAGACCGTGCAAGGAGCATTTGAATTAGCGGGCAGTTCTGCTGTAAAAGAAGTCATTAGCTAAGGTCGAAATGGTTTGGGGCATATTCATGCTACTGTGCTATAAAGAAAAAGAGTTGGCTACATGAATAAGGGTATTTTTTGTCTCCTCTACATCCTGTTCCCAAATACAGTTGATGAGCTAAATGCTTAAAGATCAACTAATACCTTTAATAGAACTGATCTCACCCACAAAACTTCAGTTTCTCTGGCTCATGCTTTCAGTATGCTTTTTCCTCACAGATCAGACTGAACATTTTTGCCCAAGTTTGTCTTGTCCAATGACATTTATTGGCTAAAGCTTCCTCTTCTCTGGCAGCAGCAGAACTGTACTTAATGCTTAAACACAATGTGATGGCAGATTAAAATTGATGGCAGATTCAGCCCACCCCATGTATGTGCCTCACCCTTCCATGGAATAAGTACTGTGATAAGGCAAGTTGTATTTAGGGTTGGTCCATTTTTGGATTTTTGATTTAAAACACTCTGGCATTAGCTGTGCCTTAAAGGTTTGGTGGATAGCCAGAGTCAGAACAATTTCAGCCAACCAGATTTAATCTGTCACTGCATATGTGTCAAGGACCTAAAGGTGAATCTGCAGCTTCAGGAAAATTCTGTTTTAATGTGATTTATTGCCATCTATGAAAACGTGGTATCATTCCTTTTTTTCTGAAGTAAATTGATGTTTTATTTTGTTAGCTTCTCACAGATTGAAATTTTCCATCTAAAATGAACCATACAAATACATTTTTCCTCAAAACCAAAAACAAACTAACAAAAAAAAACCCACCAAAAAACAAAAACACCCACCAAAAAAACCCCAAAACCCAAAACAAAACAGAAAAACCCCACCTCTCATTATCTCACAAGTGTCAAGTATTCCTATTTGTCTATTTGTCAAGAATTCTGAAAAATTTTTTCTGATGTTTTCTTTTGCATTTCCAGCTAGCTCTGTAGAAGTTCTCATTATGTGAAGTTCTGCCTTTGCTGTAGCAGTACCAAACATATTTGAGATTCCTGGTCCATTTCAGACTTTCTGCTGATTTGCATTTATTTCTTTCCCAAACATTTTCAGTTCCCTTACTTGACTGCTGTGTCCAGATTTGCCTGCTCTGAAGATCTGAATTGATCAAAGGAGGAATTCTCCTTTCAGTCTTGTATTATACAGCAGAATCACACACATTGTTCTTCAGTACTTGAGAAAAACCAGAAATGTAATGTCTTGTTTTAGTTTACTCTGTGACCTACTCCAGAGCAAAATGCTAAGAAAAAGTCAACTCTTCAAAGCCTTTCAAGGTTTATTGAAGAGTTTTGCATTTGAAATGCTATTGACTAGTGTTACCCTTTTCACTCAAGTAGGTCATCAAACTGCAAGGCCTTGCAAGGATTTAATTTTTATTGGAATAAAAATTGTTGATACAAATTGTATATGCTGTTAGTATAAAATTGTTTATTTGCAAACAATGTGCATGAAGCCCGTTTCTACGTCGGCAGAAGCAGCAAACTCTGGTGGGATGTTCCATCGCCTGTAAAAGAGGGTGTGCATGACCCCAGGGCCTGGTCCCAGAAAGACCAACTCTCAGCTTCGCCTCAAGGTCACACCCACAAGTCTTTCCTCTGCCTTTCTGCTGTTCATATTCACAGCTTCCAGGCCGTACCCCAGCCTCTCTTTTTTCAACCACTTAAACCTTTCTAAATTGAGCTTCCTTAGCTCTGGGTGTGCGCATTCCTGTGCATTTGAAAACAGTTCTGAACTGTGAGTCTATTGCACTGATCTTCTCAGGGAGGTAGTCTGGAATTTCTGATGCTTTAAATTCAAAGCAGCATGGCAAAGACATTATTTAAACTTATCTTAGGAATTTTATAATCAAAAATTAGTATTATTCAGAATCTTTCCTTTGTACCCATTGTCTTTTGATGAAATTTATGTTGGTAATGTGATAATAAATTTATGGAATTTATTATCACATTACCAAAATAATCATTGTACGTTTTGGTAAACGTTTCAAAAAGGTCAAAACATGGCTCTTACATAAATCCAAAAGCTATCACTGGAAAGACAACTTTCTAATCAGACTTTTACATGCTTTTCTGACTGGCAGTCTTCTTAATCCTTAAGGAAAATTTAAATCAAGTGTTACAACACTTCTTGAGACAATAGAATAGCTGGCAGATTCCAAAAATTTCATCACCAATACACCAGACCCAAATAATGAAAGATGCACAGTCAGTAAGGCTGTGCTGGCATGGGTAGTTCAAAACAGAAAGCAAACATTAGGGAGAAGAATAAGAAAAAAATGTAAGAAGAAATCAAGCATCCACAAAGTTTCACATGAGTTAGTAAGCTTCCTGATTTTTTAACTTTTGGGGCTTTTTGTACAGGTTATAGGAAAAAATACAAGTTGTTCTGTAAGAATCTTTATCAATTTTTTTCCCCAGCTGTCAAGCTATCTCAGTCTCAGCTGCAAAAACTGCAGCATTCTCAATGTGGAAATATTAGAAACCAAAATCCAATTTTAAAAGTTCCTTGGAAGTATTGAGTACCTTTTTCGCCATCATAACAGCTGATGTAGCCTTTTCTTACTGTATAGAGGCAACCTGAAAATTGTCTGAAGATGGCAGAGCCCTGCTGAACAAGGTCAGCTCCCACAAGGACTTCACTTGCCTTTGATTCTCACCCTCAACATGAGTCACATAAACAGCAGTGGGCAGAGCTGTAACAAGGTTGAATGCTTCCTGGATAAAATCCCAAGGTGATGACCCTTCCCAGGAGCGGAAGTAAAGTAATGCTGCCTGACTTCAATAAGTGTGATGGAGAACAGTGTAAGTATGGGCCAGGAGGTGAGCAGGAAATGCTGCACTTCACTACACAGGGGTGTTAGTGCCTGTAGTGCTGCTGCTCAGCCCAGCCAGCTCTCAGGATGGCATTGGTACAGCTTGGCTGCTCTTCCTACACATTTGTGCTTTATCCCCAGCAACCTGAAGCAAGTGTCTCCTGTGAGCCACTTCTGCAGTGGTCTGTAAGGGAGCCAGAGGAGAGAAGATACATTATAAACAATTAAATTGTTAGATAAGGCCTAGCTGCTACCTAGTACATTCATAGCTGTCCTGAATCACTGTCTTTTTTTTTTTTAGGAAGTCTGAGGTTTATTCTAGCAAAACATGGGAGACCCTCCCTTATGATCAAAATGAAACCACTCATTTGAAATAAGGTATGAAACCACTCATTTGAAATAAGGTTTCAGCATTTTATCTTGCTTATTTTAGCACTGCCTGGCCAAACAGGACAGCTTGATGACTTCGAAAACCATCTTTCCCTGGATGAAACACCCTTAACTTTGTCTTTTATACCTAACTACAACTACCTCCCTTGCTCAAGCATTTCCTGTTTGGTGTTTTGTACACGCTACAGTGTCCCCTCCGGGCACTGAGGAAGGTAACTTTGAATTTGGCCCACGTTTGATGGGGGAGTTGGACCAACCTACCTCAAGAGGTCCTTCCAAACTAAATTATCATATGACTTTAGTTTTCTTACCTGCTGAAAAATCACTGTTGCATTTCTATCACTTTTACTTCAGCAGTTATTATCTCACCAGGATGATTATCCTCTTGTTCTTAACCTTGCACTTGCTCATTGACACAAATTTCAGTCAACAAGGTGAACTTAGGAAAAATATGTCAGTGTTTTCTCTGCTAATCAGCAAATAAGATCACTATGACTTTCCCAGATAATTAGGTCCCTTATGAATATTAATATGTATTCAATAATTAATGTCAAGCAGTTTTTTCACACTGAAACTTTCCTGCTTGTATTTTTGCAGAGCTTTCAAAGCACCATGAGAAAAACTCTCCAACTGAGTGACAGAGGCAACAACACAATTCCTGCTCAATTTAATAGGCTTTGTATTATATTGTGAACAAAAACTCTGTAAGAAAAAGATGCAATACAGAACAAGCCATAGGTAAGGTAACTTCACAGGTAATACTACACTTAAGCTGATGCTGGAAAAACCAATGCATTTTTATATCTGCTAGATTTACTACTAAAATCATTATAACTTGCATGTTTAGGTATCCCCCCCTAAAGTCCTTGCTGGATACTTCTAAGGAGCTAAAAGAAGCAGGTCTTCTCTGCAGCTTGATGATAAGGGTTTCATGAACAAAAAGGGCTAAGGGGCAAGACAAAAGGGGAAGATTTTTGCAATTATTCATGAAAGATTATTATCTATTTACAAGATTTTATCAATGGCAGCTTTACTGTACCTCCTGCTTTTCTAACCATTTGCATTTGGGGTTCTGGTTCTGCAGATACTGAGTTGTAATTATCCTCCTGGGAAGAAAAGTAGGATGAAGGTCAACAGCCCTTTCAAAGGATAGCCAGGGCTTGATCATTTACCTAAAAGCTCAGGGCAATTATCTGGCTGCCCGTGTGAGGCACCCAGGATACAGGACAACGAAGTCCAAGTGCTATTACTCTGGAGAAGCTTTTAATCCAGAGCTCCCTCCTCTTTGCTGTCACTCTACCCATCTGCTACAGGATATTCTGGGAAGTTCTGCTTTGTATGACACACCTGAATATTCAGTAGGACAAGGAAAGCAAATAAGTATACTACAATATGGTCACTAAAGCATTCAAGAAGTGGGTGTTTTACCCAGCTCTTCCTGGCATTTAATAATTTTATGGAATACACAGTTTAGAACTTCTCACCTGAACAGCTGGGTGACTATAGCACTTACCTAGCCTATTCCAAAGCCCCAGGATAAAAACTGGAAGTGATTTAGGTCTACATAAATGCTTCACTTCTGAGCTATTATGGATAAAAAGCAGACACCTCCAGCCAGGGCTGTATAGAATTACATGTCAGCACATACATCATATCAAATCCTGCAGATGAAAAAGGAGGGGCAAAAAAATTGTCTCCTGAATCTCAGTGGAGTTTCTGTCTAAATTCAAAGTATCCAGGTCCTGTAATGACATAGATGTTGGTATCATCATGTTATGGCAGCATCTAAGTAATTGTCACTAATTTTCTCTTTTTACTGATTTGTTACAACTAATACCACCTGTATTTTGGTCAAAACCACCCAAAATTACATAGAATCACTTAAATCCTTGTTTTGTACCTTCATTATTTAATGTTTTAAAAATTTACAGATTTCAATACTAATAAACCCAGAGTACTCAGCAGTCCCTCTCAAAAGGGAAACTAGGAACCTCAGTGAAGAAGAATTTATAAGTTAAGAAATACATTAAGGTAATACTTGCACAACTCAGAAGTGTTGAAGTTTTCTGAAAAAAGCCGTAAACTAATATAGTTAAAGCTGCCAGGCAACTTATTTCCTTTCTCTTGTTAAACCAGGACATTCAATGTGTGAAAAGCCCTAGTCTGATCTGTACCACCTTGCACAACTATGTAAAATCTGGGACCTAGAAGTACAACATTTTCAGTCAGATAATACATCTGCCTCTGATACCACATATCAGCATTGCAGGTCTATAGTCATACTGTACTGTTACTAAACCACTTTTTTACTTCTCTGCAATTCTATTTAAAAAACCCCGTAAAAACACATACTAATTTTCCAAGAAACCTTAAGATATGTCATGAACAATAAAAAACATTCCTTGGCTAGAAGATTTGGTACAGCATACGAACATACAGAGAGCAGAAAGAAGAGAGTGAAACAAGAAAATCATCCCTTGAGCCAATTAGGATAGTATTGATAGTTTACTCATTCCTACGTTTTTGTTATTCAAAAATGTGAATTCCTGGGAAGTTTTGAGTGTAGCACAGTGATGTCTGGTGGATAGCTTTGGGAATGCTATTGTAAGCACACCTTCTGCCAAATTGTATCAGCAGCAAGAGGGAGCTAAATTTAAATATCAAAGACATTTAAATTGACACACACACTGGCTGCTGGCCAGAGAGCTAAGGAAAGCTGTGTTGTTGGGTTTGTTTTTTAATGAGTTCCTTTTTTGGATCTCAGGGAGCTTGGTAGCAAGCTGTCTGTCAGGATGTAGCACTAGGGAGGCAGTGAGGTGTGAAACCGATGTGTGGAAGATCAACAATTGATAAGTATTTTAAAGGTAGTTGGATAGAGGTAATAATTACATACACATCAGCAGGAGAGGTCACCCAAGGACAGAGGACTGAGGGTGGAGGGGAAGGCGCACCTTTTGAGGAGGCTACACCTTGAGGGGGGAGGAAAAGCTTTGGGGAAAGACACTTGAGGGAGCCTGGACTGAAAGAAAAAGAGCGTAGAAAAGTCCTTATGCCCAGTGCTACAAGGTATCAAAGGACAGGCATTTAATTGTTGTGTCAAGGGCAACAAATACATCAGAGAGGATGAGGATGATGTGCAGGCTTGAACCTTGGTTAGGAAGTAGACTTTCAGTGATGGTGCAAGGAGGATGTCCGCAAAGAGGAGCCATCAGGAACAGACTGAAACCGGTCTAAGACTCAGAGCAAAGCTGTTTATTTCCTTATTGCCACCACAGTCACTTCATTTGTCCACTTCGGTTTTTGTAACAGTTGTAAACATCAAGAGCTCTAGAACCAAGTGTTCTGTCTCTATTCATTTGGATAGCACCAAAGGTCAGAGACATGAAGGGATGCACAATGGGCCAGGAAGATTTTATTTCCTAGGAAAAAATAAGTCAACAGGGTAACTGAAGGATTAATGCACTGAACAGGGGAATAAGGAAGAAATGGCACAGTCAGCCACGTGGGAATGGAAATAACAAAAGCTGTTGATTATAATAGTAAATTGCGGTTAGTGGGTCCAATTAACATTTGTTACCTTCGCTGGGTTTGTTTATGAAATCTGAAACTGCTACAGAAAGTTGCATGTTAATTTAAAAGAAATCAAGAAACACAGATAATATTGTTTATTGCTAGAATCAAAGTAGTCACTTAGTAGCTTATCTTGATAAGGCCTTGCTGAAGTGGGGCAGCATCTTCTCCACAGACATCGAGCTGAAGGAACCTCTCAGGAACCACTTCCTTAAGCACACCTTCCACTGCCTTATTTTATTTAGTTTGCATATCATTTTCTAAGCACTTCTTAATTGATTAACATATTTTTAAGTACATTAGGATATAACTAATACTGGCTATGCAAATTTGGTAAATCAAAGTACAACCTGCAGCTCATCTTCAATACATTGAATTTGCATTGTGTTTTTCAGGCCTGCCTTTCCCTGCTTGCACTCTGCAAAGCTAAACTCAGCAGTAGGGAAGGACAGAGGGTGAAAAGATTTCCAGGGACTCCTCACATATCTTCTAACAAGGTGCAGCAGATCTTATCTCCCAGTCTCTCCTTCCTTGGGGCCAGCATCTCAAGAAACACAGCAAGTATCAGACTGTGCAGGCAGGAACGGTCAGACAAGGCCCCCTACCAATGATGCTTCTGAGAGACCTGGGAGACCTTCAACTAGCTTAATTCTCAGTACTCTCTGCTGCAAAATGGGCATAATTATACTCATCTGCTATGCAAAACTGCAATGTTTTCATTAGCTAAGATGTGCTAAGTGTCTGGAAGAAACGGCGCTCATGTACAATGAGGGAATATACATAAAAAGAGAAAGAACACAAAGGCAGTAAAAGTCTCGAAAGGTCTCTCCAGAATGAGAAGCTGTGTTCAGATTAAATAGGTGCTATTTGTTTAAAAATACATTGGTGGTATGAAATACAGACACCCCACCCTCTCCTTATGCCTTACAGGACCTTGAGCAGAACCTTCAGGATACAGGGACAAGCCAGCAGGTGGCTGTAGATGGCAGCGGCTGCCTGGAATGGCGCAGGTCCCAGGGTGCCAGAGGAACCCCGGAGTAGGCTCACTGGAGTGGTTAATACCAGGTACCTTTACAAGCAGTCTTTTGGCAGAGTTCGGTCCTTAGTTATCCATGCCCCAAACAAAATCAATTTCTCCTGTTCCCAGTGTTTTGAAGTCAAACCACTCACACCAGGGAATTTCTACTTTGGAAGTGCCTACTACTGAATAAATGGTTGCTTTGTACTAAGTAAAAGGTAGTGGCAAATCATAAATATATTTATCAAAGTGTTTCCCAACTCAACAAGCCAGTATACATCAATTCTGAACTCACCTGAACATGTTCACTTACAACACTCCTTGACACCCTAATTTTGTCAGGCTCTTTATCAGAAATTTGGATCCTGCAATCTATCTATAAGCCATACTCATCTTGTTATGCCAAGTGGGACTTTAAGGAGAAGAAAAGTGGCTTGCAAAATATTCTCTCTAGTCTCACCAAGTGGGTATCAAAAGGCACTAATCTTACAGATTTTCCTTAGAAAGAGATTGGGAAAGATTTTGTATTGGTCTGCCTGCTGGACTCCCATGTACTGGAATTTCAAAACAGAGTAGGGGGGTCTGTCTGTCAGAACACTCCCATGTTAAAGGATGAAGAAATCACCAGGGCCAGTGGAGGCATTAGAGAAGGGAACAGTCTGGAGCCTATCGTAGCTGCACAAACTAGCACTAAACCAAGACAATTACACAAGCATTGCACAAGGGAGGCTTCACTGGAAGTGTTGCCTCTGGCTCGCATTCTTTTTAAGCTGTTATAAAACTTTAAATATAATTAATAAATAACCAGGCCTCTCAAGCAGAGATGAGTCCAAAGCTCTGCCCCTTGCATGAACCGAGTTTGTTATTTCAGCTCTGGATACGAAAGCGCAGCGTATCACGAGCCGCAGCGCTACTCCCAGCAGCGGGGCTGCCTGCTGAGGTCAGCCAGACTGGCCCGGCTGCATCCATGCTGCCAAGGAAACCCCCGCGGCTCCAGAAGGTGGGGTAGGCTAAATCAGAGCCCTCATTCCAGGGCAGGATGGAGGCACCTCCTTCGAACTGCCGTTCGGATGAAGGGCGAGAAAGGTTATCTCTCCCCTGACATGGAGGCGTTTTCCTGCTCCTCCTTCCCTTCCCTTGCAGTATCGGCAGTGGCCTGAGCCACTGTGCTCACAGGGCTGGGAGCTCAGGGCTGTATCTGCAGCCTTCATTTCGGTGTCCCTGCAGGAAGGAGGGGCAGGGTGGCGGGAAAGGCCAAGGAGTCACTGGATTGAAGGAAGAAACCTCTACCTTTTAGCTGCCTGATGGGAAGGAATCTTTACCTCTCCCACCGTGTCCTCAAGGCAATTCTCTAAGGGAAAACCCTTCGACAATAGTCCTCCCACTCTTTCTTTTGTTTATCAGCCTTTGCAAAGCTATGGATTAGCCCTGGAATTAAAACATTCTCAAATTCTTTAGGTATGTAAAGACAAGTTTTTAGACTCATGTTACACTTTGTTATTTTTATCCACTTACAGTAATTTCCAAACTATTAGAAATCTGTTCTGTGAGACACTTTTTGCAATTAACATATTGGTATCACCTGTGTTATGGGGTCCCTTTGTGCCACAGCCACTGCTGTGAAACATTAATATCAAATTTAGGAACTAATTTTCTAATATAACAGGCTGTTTAATGGGAGTATCTGGGCTAAATAGGTAAAAGAGGTGGCCCTGGTAAAAGAGATATAACTAGACACAAACACACGAGAGTCAATATAGAATATTACTAATCAGACATACTAATAATTACACTTCATTGATTCCAGCCAGGATTTTATTAGAGTTTTTATGTTTCTAAAAATCTGATCACTTTTATCTAAGGGTATAAAAAAGAGTGCAGCCTCTAAACAACTTTGAAAACATTAGCTGTGGTTGCTGGTCTGAGACAACATTGACTCAATTTCTAGAGCTGAGAAAATCCCTGTGGGTGTCAAATACCACACAGAAGGTTAAAAAATGAATGCCATAATCTCATGCTTTATATTGTAGTATTTTTCTTAGTAGGAGCAAATTCAACACACGAAACAAAATAAGCACTGAATACCAAATACTCAGCAGCCAGGTGCTTGTAGGTAGAGATTAAGAACAGTAATATTACTACAGCTTTATGAAATGTTTGGCTACTATGAAGTAATAATTAATATCAGGTCTTGTTTAGATTTTTAAAGTAATGATGTGTGACAAATTGCAGCTCAAAATTGACCTATGGAGGGCATTAAAATTCACCATAAAATATTTTCCAGGGTTGTCACAGAAGATAAAGCCCACAGAGTACATTAGATGGCTATTTTGTGACCCCTGGTTGATGATCCATGATTTCAAGACTAACTCTTGTAGCAATATATTCTTACAATAAATCAATTTAATATTTTACCGTGTGTAAAATGGTGAAAGGCACCTTATAGTCTGCTAAGAACCTACTCACAAACTCTGGCTTTGAATTTGGACACATGAGTGTACTAAAAGAATCCATGAATTTTCAGATTTTATCTAAGAGTAAGATACAGTAAAAGTAAGGAAGATCAGATAAAGAAGAGCCAGTATCAACAAGCAGGTTCTATGCCAAGGCTGATGGTATACTCACCCAATGCATTTACATATCATGAGACAATAAGCTCATTGGTTGCTGCAGATTTCCCTTGTCTTCAAGCGTCATTCTTGACTCATATCCTGGGACATCCAAGAAGAACTGAGACAGAAGTTGGAATAGGGACAAAAAGAGGATGTTGGTTTAGGAGCTTCATGAACTTCTTACAGACAGATTTTTAAAGTATTGTTTTATCTGATATAGAGCACTTTAAAAAAAACCAGACTGCTGTGTAGGTGTGTCCTGTGGATGATATGCAATGCCTTCTCTGCTACTCTCTCTATTTAATAAGCAGCTCTGTGAAGTTTGGAGGACCCCAGGTTTTGTAACATGGTTGTTAATCCCTATTGTGTTATTGTGCGCAGGAAACATGAAAAAAATCACATAGAAATACTGTTCCTCTCTTCTTACAAAGAAACAAGGAAATTACTAATTCTGCAACCAAGCTTTTAAAAACTGAAATAAATAAAAAAATAGTGCAATGTACTTTAAGGCAGACAGGAAATGGTTGACCCCTTCTTCATGTGTGTTAGCAAGCCCTTGCTGTCCTACCCTGAGAGCACCTAAGCTACAGGACAAGCTGTATGATCAGTGGGAGATTTCTCCTAGCCATGTTTCCAAAAGTGGCAGTTGTCATAGGAGGAAAAAGATGTTGTAGGTGTTCACTGAGCACAACAACAGGATCAGGATCTTCAGGCAATGTGGGTGGGGGATGACCTGGCTGCGGAGCTTGATTGGTGCTTCTGAGCAGGCCCTAAAGCAGAACTGTAGGTTGCTGGAAAAATCTATGAGGGAAAGTTTAGATCTCTGCAGACATCATGTAGTGCTAAGTGAAATTTTTGAGATTTGCATATTTTAAAGTGAGTACCTAAACACCACCAAAGCCTAACCTCAATCATTCATGGCCCTCACAGATCCAACTGTGGGCTTAGAGAGATGTAGAGGAAAGATCATAAAACAAGTACATCTGTAATAAACAGATATTGGATATGTCAAAGTATTCAAGAAACTCAGTCTTTCTAGTTCTGGATTAGTTCCCTCACATCATCACAACTGATTTTATTGTGGCTTACAAAAGGCAGGAGGCTGACTTTGAACTTTTATACATTTTCATCCACTAAACCATCAGCTTCAGTTTAAAGGATCAATTATAGAGAAAGAAGGAAGAGAGTTTCATAGATAGAAAATAAATGAAAAGAGTTCTTCCAATATTTCTTAAAAATTACTTGTATAGAAGAAGATATATTTTATACTTCTCAAAAACAGCAGAACACAATCCCAGTAATTCTTTTTAAGGGGCTATATGCTGAAAAATGACTGTAAAAACATTAAAAGTAAACCTTTTTTTTCAGATATTATTTGAACATCATAAAACACTGTTCTCCCGTGTGTTCTGGAAGTCTGAACTGGTGATATGGAGGGTGTTGGGTTTCAGGGGACAAACTCCCATTATAATACTGTGATAATTTGAAAGGACAGTTAAGGTGGTTTTGGCTGAGGCAGAGTTAATTTTCTTCATAGTAGCTGTGTGGGGCTGTGTTTAGGATTTGTGCTGGAAACAGTGTGGTAACACAGAGATGTTTCATTGCTACTGAGCAGTGCTGACACAGAGTCAAGGCCTTTTCTGCTCCTCACCCCACCAGTGAGGAGGCCAAGGGTGCACAAGGAGTTGGGAGGGGACACAGCCAGAACAGCTGACCCCAACTAACCCAAGGGACATCCCACACCATTTGGTATCATGCTCAGCTCATAAAGTCGGGAAAGAAGGAGGAAAGGAGGACATTCCAAGCGATGGCATTTGTCTTCCCAAGTCACAGTTATGTGTGATGGAGCCCTGCTTTCCTGGGGGTGGCTGAACACCTGCTTGCCCACGGGAAGTGGTGAATGAATTCCTTGTTTGGCTTTACTTGTGTACACAGCTTTTGCTTTGCCTATTAAACTGTCTATCTCAGCCCACAAGTTTTCTCACTTTAACCCTTTCAATTCTCTCCCCCATTCCACCACAGGGGAGTGAGTGAGTGTCTGTGTGGGGCTGAGTTGCCAGCTGGGGTTAAATTACAACAATGGTCCACAAAGACTGTTTTTGTCTTGGTCTTTTACACACGTCTTTATAATGTGTATCTTAAAATAACACAACAGCAGTCTGCAAGGAAATGAGCCTGATCATGGAATTGAGAGACAAGGTTTTTCTTCCCACTGCTGCCACTGTCCTCTTGGCTAGCAGAATATGTCCCTCATTCGCTCTCCCAATATGTTTTCCTGTAGTACTGATTTTCCTTTAAGTATGCTTTACAACCTAAACATACCAGCTAAAAACACTTCATAAGAGCAAGATCTTATCACTTGATGACTTGTGATATCATTCATGTGTTTTAACTTTGGTATCTATCCAAGCAGGTGTTTTATCTTTCTTATGAACAGTTTTCATTATTAGAATTCATTCCCTATTTGCATGTCAGTAATAACAAAAAAAAAAGCCCCTTCTTCTACTTAATAGCTAGATACTGTTCACTGGAGAGTGAATATTATAGATATTATTACCAAATCAAAGAAGTACTTTTTTTCCTTTTAAATCATCACAGACATCAAAAGTGAGTTATACTACAAGTATTCTATCTTCTCAGACATAGAAACATATTGAATGACAAAATCTTCACCACAACCATAAAAAAATCAAAATAATTAAATGGGACATGAACCAATTTGTTTATTTTATGTTATACCTGGCATCAGAAAAGCAGACAATATAACCTCAGGCATTTTCATTTACACCTCAACTGTTGATGACTACCAAACAGAGGACTGACTTTAATACACCAAGAAGCTTATCCAACACTGCAGCACCTAATCTCACTGGCTAATTAGAAACACTTGTAACTGATTGTTTCTGAGGGCCAGCAACAGCTGGTACATTCAAATCAGCAGAAGCAGCTCTGGTGTGCTAACTGCTGCAACTGAGAACTGTCAACCCCCTCTAGAAAAATAAGTCTTTAGGTGTTAGTTCTTTCTGAGCTGGTGCAGTATTGTGCTGTTTTAGGGGAGCCTCTGAGTGTTACTGGGAATAGTGAAAAAAGAGTAATAGCAATTTATGCAGAAAATAACCATAGCTACTCTGATGAGACTTCACTGCTTAGAAGGGTGTGTTTTGCTTGGTATCTACTCAGCAAATCTATTTCTCTTCTGCCTTGCACTTAGGTTGGGGCTAATTCTCAGCCTGCCCTTCATACCAGAGTGCCTTCAAGAAAAACAAGGAAAAAAAATTTTTTATTCCCTCCATCCTCCTTCAGTGTTTGTTCTGCCTGTGCTGTGTTACTGTGTAATCTTGCCTGCTGCTGGTTATTTGGGTAATGTAGACACTTACAGTTTGTCATTACAGAATATTAGATATTGCAAAGACTTAACTTTTCTTATATTATCAAATACTGATTTGTAGCAGCCTTATTGGTTTCTATTGCTGATTAGCCTTTGATGAGGTCTGGTAGCAGTGGTGGCTTACATAACCTACCTGAACCCTCTTGCCTTTGCTTTGAGATTTGCCTGTTTGTTGACAGCAGAATTAGGCCTGTGTAACTTCTCTTGTCTTAGAACTGAAAGAAACAGCACAAGAAGAGGTGAGATTTCTAAATTGTTATAATTTGCTCAAAGGCAAAATTTAATTTAATTTTGCCTTGGGTTACTACTTCTGTTGTTTGTATCAGCCCAAAACACTGACTCCTCCTGTGATACCCTGTCTCCGTAAATGAAAAGGCAAAAAATTCACTAGCATAACTGTGCTTGTAGTGAAGGTCATGTATTAAATTCACCTCACAACATCTTTTTATAATTATTTATATCCATCTTAAAATGCAGCTGTTTTAACTATTAAGATATATTTGAGTTCACAGTGAAAAACTGTGTGAAGAGCCTAATTATGTGTTCATCCTTAACCAAGAATTTAACTCTAAGGGAAAAAGGATTCTTATATAAGAAACAGAGGAACAAAAAAGACTATTTGGGTCTATTCTACTAAAGCTCACTCCATTCAGAAAACATTTCCCTGGGGTCAGAATCTAATTGCTTTCTGAATAACCATTATGTATTCGCCTTTGCCCACTGGGCCATTCCAAACGTGACATTCCTTGGAGGGGAAAAAATGACATCCAGCTGTTGTGTTTGAATTTCTTTTTTGCTAGCAAATCCCAGTATTTCATCCAAGAGGCTGTATTAGGAAAAAATCAGTTACAAATGCAGTAACTCTGATGATAAGTGCTAAAATTAACATTTGCTACATTCCTTAGTTTATTACCTGTCTGTGTGTTGTGATACAGGTTTCATTGCACCACTCTGTGCCATGTGTTCTGTATGATGCTTGCTTTGCTTAGTGCTAAGGAGGAGTGATTTCTGCTGAATGATCAGCGTCAACAATTTCACTGTGCAGCTTCAGACCATGTTCAAATATGTTCTGTTTAACACTACACCAAAGTCACAAATGTTAATTTCCTCACAGCCTCCTCTGTGGCTCTTGGAACTATCACCAATATTGAATTCATTTTCATAGCTTTCTGGAGATGAATATAATTCCTTTTTTTACTATGGCAGAGCTGAAGCCCGGTTAAGCAAATTATCAAAGATACCCAGTTGTTTTGGATTTTCATTTTGGGGTCATGAGAATTTTAAGTTTCTTTGGAATACTTTACATGTGCTGTCTATAAGAACATATTACCATGGAGAGAAAACACAGATGAGCTGAAGAGCAGTAAATTGTCCATCCAGTACAGCCCCACCACAACTGCTTTTCTTTATGTAGTCCTGTTTTGTTGGAACCCTTCCATCCACTGTCCTAGTCACCTGAGTACTATTTTCCTTGACTGTCAAGGTCAAATCATACCACTGGTGTTCTGATCTTCTTTCTGCTCAGTCTCCTCTAATTCAGTGTCCCAGGATATGTCCAAAGTAATTACCAGGAAGAACTATGCTGCTAACAGTGTGGGAAAGGGAAGTATCCCAGTATCAAGGCTGCAGTTGTTTCAGTCACTGAACATGCTGATGTTTTCATGGTTGCTGGTGTCCGTGTCATTTGTATGGGAGGCATGAGAGGGATATGCAGTGCCAGCAGAAATAGCAAATATAAAGTGAAGAGGTGACTGGTGGATGAGTCAGACCAGGAGTGGTGCTGGAAGAAAGCAAGAACTACAATATTTGGTTTTATGCTAATGAAAGAGCAGCAATGGAAGGGCAGAGACAGGAAGGTGGTAGCAGCAATCCCAAAGGTGAGCAGATATGGCTAAACCAGCAGTAACCGTGCTCAGACCCAGGAGCCCCACGTGGATTTCCAGCAATTCCTGTGTAACTCCTGTTCCCCAGCACCTCGGGCCAGCACAGCCTTGCTGTGGTCATAGACCTCACCTGTGGGATCAAGCAAGTCTTCAGCTGCCAAGGCTGGTGTCATCAGATCATCCGGAGGCCAGCTGGCTACCTAAGGCAGGTTTTACTGGCAGGAAGGATTGATGTCCTTGGAGCCACTGATTTCTTTTCCTGGCAAAATCTGTTGGAGTTCACCATCCGTCATCTCTCTGTAGCATCTTCATACTTCTGCTGGAGACAGTTTCCAAAGAGATACCTGAACTGGAAGAGAGGCTGTGGTGGAGATAGCTGGAGTTTTCTTAAAGGAGAGCTGATCTGTGTGTTAAGCTCAATTGATGTGTTCCCATGAATCCTGTGGTCTGCGACCTGTGAAATGAGGGCCCGTCTCAGCATTTCTAGTCCTGAATATCTGAGCATTGTATATACTCTGGCAGCTGCTGAGATCAGTTGGTTTTCATCTCCATGTACCTCTTCAGGCTGTGGTTCCCCACTTGCAAGCAAAACCTGAGTCCTGTTGGATGAAAATAATGTGTGGGCTGTGAGTGTGCTTTTGTTAGCTCACAAAGACTCCTGAGAAGAGGTTTGTGCTGGTTTTGGCCAGCTACAGGAGAACAGGCAGCATAAAACACAGCAACACAATACTGGTTACTCTGCCGAATGTACAAAAATGGTTTTGGTAAAAAAGAACTAGCAAATGTACAAGGTATTAATTGAACCAGTCCTTGTCATGATGTCTGTATGATGTTTGAGATGCAGTACAAGGGCCTCGAATACAGACTTTAGCATCTCATCAAATTGTTGTCTGGGTTGTACTAGAGCAGTCCCACTGAGCTAACCTGAGAAGTAAAGGTAAATAAATAAAAGTCTACATTTTACAACAGAATTTAGTGACCTCTTTTTCTTTCTCTTGAAACATATGCTTCTTTATAATGTACAGTTTTTTTCATCTGAAATATAGGCAGCTACAAAAATAAGGTATGTAAAAATGTCAGCAGGAGATTGACCTTTTTGAAACTTCTAAATAGCCATTTTAACTTTAAATCTATTTTTTTCTGAAAATAGAGGTCTAAGTTTAAATGCTGGCTCCAGGCAAGCTGTTTGAATTGTTCAACTGTCTAAAAATATACTTAAAAGCTGCATATGAGGAGACAAGATGCTGATGTAGAAACAAAGGAAAAGACAGAAAGTCAGAGCCTTCGGGAAGCTGTAGCACAAAGACTTCACAGAAGTTCCTTTCAAATTATCCCTCATCTGCCTGCTCTGAGTGCAGATATTCATGCGGAAGGAGCACGCTGAATTCTTCCACAGAAGTTACATAAAGAGAAGTAATCTGAAAATAACATTTTTTGACCAGGAGACCTACAGGCAATGAAGAACAGAAAGATACAAAACATTAGAATTAAAGAAGGTAATTTGCTTCAAATGATCTTTCTAATAAGCAACTAGGGACAAAAAAAGTATCTCTGTTTGACATAGCCCCTAAACACAGAACACCTTGCAAGCTCCTTAGATTTTTTTCTCACTAACATGTCACAGCAAGGCTTTTTTCTTGGGTGCTGGGTCTGCCAGATCAGGAACTGAGGAATATAAAAGCAGAAGTTTGCAACAGTGAGCAAAGTGGCAAGGCTGATGAAATGGGCTCTTGGATTTTGTTCTCTGAGGCAAAGAAAATTTCGCAAGGCAGATCACCTGATTCCTTGCTCCGTGAAATCTCTTTTCATTCAGTCACTGGAGGTTGGAGATAGTATGTTTCTTTATAAACAGCTTTGAAAGATTTCTGATCTGCCTTTAATTGGGTTACCATCCTGTCTTTCCCTGCTGTTCTGCGTGAAATGTTGCTTTGTGACATACATTTCCTCTTCCTTTCTGTACAAAAGCAAAAGATGAAGATCAAGTTATTTCTGAATAACAATGTCTAGACACTATTGCTGGACTCCATCCAAAAATGTTTAAACAGGTCATAGCTTAAGCTGGTGTAAACTGGCACAGCTGCACTGGCTTTGTTCTAGTTATCCTGACTAAGGCAGGTGGGGATGTAGCACATGTTAACCAGGCCCTTCGTGTTCCCGGTGCTCTGACAAAGACTTTTCTGAGCTTTACTCAGGCTTATTCATTTTTGGGTACTCTGAGTGATGGTTTAATGGGAGAAATTATGAATGGGATTTCAGTGCATGACCCAGTGTCTAGACGATTGCTGGCACTTAATCTTCTGCCTTCCATGTAGGCATTGCTTTTGTACATTGTTTGATGTTTTACTGCTGTTCCCGCCTGTGTGTTGGACTGTGTGCTCATTTGTGAGTGCAGCTTAAGGAGTGCACATAGGGAGGGCTGAGAATTGCAGACAGATTGCTGTAAGTGCACTGTATTACTTCTTTGTGTCTTCTTTCTTCCTCCTCTCACCATCCTCAACCTTTGGTTGACAACAGCTTCAACAAGTAATTATGAATCATCCAATCTGGGAAGAAATACTTCAATTGCTTTTCATAATCACCTGTTTTTTCATCAATAACTACAGAAAAAACAAAATACTGTCAAGGTTAGCCTCCACACTCTTGTAAACAGTCTTGCTGTTTGCCTGCTGTTGAAACAATGAGGTAGACACTGGGCTGTAGAGAGATGGGCCCAACCCCTTTGCCCAGAGTTTTACAATGACTCCTCTCATCTCAGTGTATGTTCATTGCTGGCATTGTACAGGTCTCAGCATGCTGTGCTTCATGACAGTCTTACTAACTCCAATCAGAGGAAGAAATCCTTTCCTTGTTAGCTTTGGAAAGATTTGGGTTCTGTTTCAATGCATTTCATATTAAAACAAAAAAAATATAGAGAAGTGAGACAAAATTGTTGCTGACACAGAGCTAGAAATGAGTGTTACCTCACCTAGAGGCACTTGGTTCAGAAAGACTCAAAATGCAAATTTCATAATCTTGATTGTGTTCCAGGTGATGGCCCTGGTTAAGCAAGTGAGTGTGTTTTAACTTTTCAAACTGCTGAAAATGCAGGAAATAAAGAGAGAAAAGGGTGTGAGCCAGCAGTTGCCTTGTTGCATGGGGTATGAAGCAGGAAAGGCCCCCCCATGGCCTCACTGCTTGGGAGCTGGAAGTGGAATGCTGTGCATTGGCAGGTGCAGACTGCAGGGGTCACAGAAGTGGCCGTGCTGTCCGGGGGTCGCTGCTGCTGGTCAGCACAGGTGTGAGGCAGGGAAGGAGACAGCCATGTTACCATTGTCTGGGCAGTTTTAGTTTTGCAGGTATCTCTCTTATATTAATGTCTAATTTAGCAAAACAGCTGAGGCCCAAGGCACCCTCTGAAAAGCTTGCTTCTATATTAATGGATTTCAGGAGTTTGCCATTTGACTACCTAACTCTTTTAAGGGAGGGAGAAATATTCTTTGGAGACTCAAGGGATCATTTAGACAGATTGAGTTAATACTTCTGTTCACAGGCAAGCTATGTGTAGGCAGGGAAATGATGGATCCCTCTCTGTGCTTCCTTATAGCCTAAAAGATAATGTGATGGAACTTGAGGGTATTTTTTAAAAATGTCTATAAATGATAATGCCTGGGAAGATGTATCTGAGACATGGTCTGTAGTTTAACTGCTGATACTTTTATAGCAAGGTATAAAAAGAGATTTCTAGTCTACTTTGCTCCCCATCAGCCACCACAGCTGCCAGATCACCCTCCTCTTGTGAAAACACAAACCTTTAGAATGTATTTGCTCTCATTTGATTTGGCTTTTCTCTCTCTGTTGTATCTCAGGAGGCCTCGCTCTTCCCTGGTGCCACCACACAGTGTGTATAGGAGACCAGGACGCACATCTCTCTGTTCATCACCCTGTTTGAACTTCACACCCCTGCACAGCAGGGCCTGTCCTGTCTTTCTGCTGCCAGCCTCCTCATCTGGCCTTTGTGCCAGTCCTCCCCTCCCCTCCCCTTCCCTCCCCGTCTCCGAGCTGCCTTCTCCTGTCACACATACACCCACTCAGGTGTGCTGGATGTCTCGGTCCCTATTTTATAGTTGGAGGTTGAGGCTTGGGTTTCTTCAGGGCTTTCCTGCCTCACAAGGGGGACAGGAAAAAAAGAATGCATGGGTCTTCCTGGTGACATGGGAGAAGGAGGAAAAAGTGCCTGGACCTTCACCAAGCAGGCAGAAGCCCTCTGCATCCTGGCTTTCAGGGGAGGGCAACCTGTGGGGCTCCAGTTCAGTGGCTGCTGCAGTTGAGCTCAGTCCCTTTGAGCCCCGCAGCTTGCAGATGGACAGGGAGGAAAAGAATCAAAACTTTGAAGTCTCTGCTTCCCTTGCAGTCTCTAATTTTTCTTGATGGTACAGCTCACTTCTACATACACCCCCATGTCTCTTTGCATTAAAGGGTCAGGGAGGGTTTTGCTGTAGCTGGGGAAAAAAATCAAGCATTTGAAGGCATGTTTGGCATAATTCAAGCTATGGCTCCTGCTAAAGTTTTTATACAGCAACTTCACTTCTTGTAAGTTGTTCATGAGTAGACTACATTTTTATGCACTTGGTTTATTGGTTGCTTTTTTGGGGGGTTGGGGTTGTTTTGTTGGGGTTTTTTTTACACTTTGGTTTGTGTATTTTCTGCCAATTCTCTCCTTGATGTCTGTGAAAGATTGATTACAAACGTTTAGCAGTTAACATTTGAGCTGCTCCGACTGAGTATATAGAGATACATAAGATTTAAATTTCACCTAGTCATGACTTGAGACACTTAATTTGACTCTTTATTAAGGCTGATCATGTGGCCTAAGAAGTTTAAGCAAACCTGAAAATCAACTGATGGTTGAAAACAGAGTCATTAAGTTGCCTGGGAGTCTAGGTCAGTGCTCCTGTTCATTCCCAGAGGTATTGATAGGAAGCCAAATACATTGAAATCTATGTCTCATGAACCTGGGCAGCAGTGAAATCTAGAGGAGAGGAGGAAGATTCTCCCCTTCAGCCTAATGGCAACCTGAGAGGCTATGAGCCCATTGCTCCCACTTCCTCGAACAGTGTCTTAACTATCCCCATGTATATACAGAGAACAATGTTTTCTGGTGTCTGCTTTGTCAGGATGCTGGCTTTTGGTTTTGTAGTGCTCTGCAATATATGCAGAAAACTTTTTGTGTGTATTCCTGACAAACAAATCCATGGGCAAGAATATCCTTAGCAAGTAAGTTGCAGTTCTTTCTACCCTTTGTGCAGGTCCTGGCATGATGGGATGAGAGGCTGTAATCAATACTCCAAGTCAATATGACACTAGGTATGTACCAGTGATGTATCTTCTCATCATCCTACAGCAGGAATTGCTGTTACTGCACTGACATACTGCATGTGTTGAAGAAAGAGAGAGCTGGGTCTGGGAAATATTTCTGTTGGACGTTAAATGAAATTGTACAAGAGTTTTATAGCAAGGTCTTTAAAGTATAGTAAAAAAAAAAGCTAATAATTTGAACTATATTTGCAGTATTTTCGTATGTTTTATATAGAATTTTATATGGTAGGTTCAAAGTATAATTGTTTTTGCTTCAGTTTCTTAAGCTTCATTTCTCCCTGTACTGTCTCAGCAAATTAATTGCCTCAACACTCTTCCCCCACTGACAGGAAACGTGGCTTTATAGGCACTGTCGTCCGGTAACTAAGAGCCAGGGTATGAAGCAGTGGTGCTTAGTAGGGTTTTTGAAATGTGACTAACACCGCATTGCCATGGAAATCAATGGGATTTAACCAATTGGAAAATCTCTCCCCAAGATCTGTCTACCTATGCAGTGAGCTCAATGCTTTGTGAAACTTGGCCAGTCACCTCTGCTCAGGGCTGGCGTATTCTTCCGTAAGGGTATTTCAGTTCAGGCACAGGGCAGGTTTCTGGCCT
This sequence comes from Machaerirhynchus nigripectus, assembly GCA_013397975.1. Classification (NCBI taxonomy): domain Eukaryota; kingdom Metazoa; phylum Chordata; class Aves; order Passeriformes; family Dicruridae; genus Machaerirhynchus; species Machaerirhynchus nigripectus. The sequence goes on along the minus strand of VZRQ01007577.1, from coordinate 40,289 downwards.
CATCGGAAAAGCACTGCAGTAAGAGGGAGCTGCACTGGATTATGTTATTTCCAAGCTTCCAGTTCGGAGGCACCGGCGGGATGAAAGGCACTGAAGCCTCTCCCTGGCGCTCACTCCCTGATTGTAATGATAACGTTTCAGGTTGTGAGGGAAGTGGGATGGTTTCACAGGGGAAACCGCGGTGCTTAAGGTGCCTCCAACCCCTCTGCTCTCTGCAAGTTTGGGACTTCCTAGAGCAGGAAGATGATGATCACATTCCCTCCAAGGTCAACCATCACAGTGGGCAGCACATGGGAGTAGGCGGTGTAGTTTTGGCTGGTGTCCTTTAGCTAGTCCCTCTAGGAGACCTCCCACTGCAGCAGGCAAAGGAAACAACCCGTTAGCCTCTTGTTAATGTGCAAATTCCTTCTTCCCTGACCCAGGATAAACACACCTGCGTTCTCTTCTTGCCTTAGCATTTTATTTTGCCCCAGTGAATAACAGCAAAACAGAAGAGAGAGCTTTGTAGTTCAGGAAGCTGACAGTTATTAAAAGTAAATTTTACAAGAAGGCAAGATGGAGGAAGGGGAATTCTGACAAATCCCTGATATGTATGGAATGTTTTTTTAATATGGGAATAAAGCAGAGTTCAGAGTTTCTTCAATTACATTTTGGGAGTTCTGTTATTTGAAAATAATTGTTTGTAGTTGCTTTATTTTTCCTGAGCCAGGGCAACTTTGATTGATGTAACTGGAACAAACAGGATTGCATAAGTCTGCAGAGGTTTCCTGGTATGCTGGCCAGGCTTTGTACTGATTTTTATCATAGCTGTGAAATTCTCACCTGACATCTGTACTAGCACATCATGTCATTTGCAGTAATGCTAACACAAGGCATTCCCGCAGAACGGTCTCCAGCATGTCACTGTGGAGGGATGGAATGCAGACACTGTAAGTTTCTGCTGGACACGGACACGGCAGCAATAAAAATAACACCCCTGATTTAGCAAAAGAAACCACAAAGGCCAGGTCAGCTTTGGGTCTACTAAAAATGGTTCAAAGTGGATGACATTTTTTTATATCACTTTTGTATTTAATTCCACAGTCTTGTCATCTGGAAGCAGCATGGACAGGTGCAAGTGAATGAAAATAACAGCTCCATGGGGCTTTTCCTAATTTATCTTTTTTTAATATTGTCTGCCATTTGTATTTATAACTAATTGAAGAATTTCTCGTTTTATAGTCAATGCCTTTTGAACAGTTCAGGGGTTTCATATCAAAAGAACTCTTTGAAGGACAACATGCAATATTCTACTGGAGACAAGGTTATTACCTGAAATGTTTGTTTGCATATGAGAGAAAAACAGGTTTATAGAAACACAAAATAAACTGACATCCTGAATGTCGGCAGTAAGAAGAGAAACGACATCTGTACCTCAGACATCCTGTGACTGTGGTGGCAATAATTCATTACAAACAATTGAGAGCTGCAGAAAATCACCTAAGGAAGACAGTCTGTGATGACCAAAATCTCCTGACATTGACACTGGAGCGGTTCCCTTGCAGGTAACATCAAAGTCTTTTGGAATACTAACTTGCACCTACAAGACAGATTCACAAAACATAGAAGGCTGTTTTTCATTGTCCATCTGACACATTCTTATTTCTGCTTGCAATGATATTTAATGCTGGTCACACAGTAACAGAGAGGGGAGAGCTCACATGGTTATGCAGGACTGCCCCTGTGCAACCTCACTTCATCCCGTGCCCTTCTGGCCTGAGGGAGCCATCCAGCCACCACAGTAACATCCAGATGATCTGAAGGGTGAAAATGACAGCAGATCTTTCTCAAGAATGGTTGGGCTTTTAGACAGCTGGGCAAGTAGCTTTGAGGTCGGGGTAAACTTTTCAAAAGCAGCAAAAGCCAGACAAAAAGAAAAATCTTATTTATTCTTTGGTCCTGCTGATATGTTTCACAAGGCCATATTAGGACAGCTAAGGACTCAAAAAACTCAGCACTTTGGAGTCTTTGTTCCATTTCTTATTTGTGAAACTCAAGCTCTTGGCGCAGAGTCCCAGAAGTATTTGGGCATGTTGAATCCTACGGATTCCTGTGATCAGGTAACTCGGCTGCAGCTGCCTCAGAGACTCGCGCTCAAGGGCTTCCTATCACTTCTGAGAAGAAGATTTGCACTTTTAAGAATTTTACCCATTATTTATGGAAACAAAGAACCCTTTCAAAAGAGAAGCTTCTAATTCCATAGCATGAGGCCAGCTGCACCATCATTCCCTGGGGTTAGGGCTGCTTTTGCTTCGCTGGGAGCAGCACCAGCTCAGGATGCTGAATTAAGGTTGGACTTTGGCACTAGAGTAGCCCTGTTGAAGGATATACCTGCCTGAGCTAACAACTGATGTTTTTGTTCCTCATTCCTGCTTATTTAGAAAGCAGGCAGATAGTGATAAGCTTTAAAACAATTCCAAGAAGTTTGTAATTGCAAACAAGCTGTGGGAACTCTGATTTAAATCCAATTTTTGTTTTTCCATAGAACATACATCTTTTTACACCAGGAAACTAATAAACATAGTGTCAACAAGAGCCATCAGATTCTTTCTTTAGGATTTGAGGGGCAATTTGTAACTTCATCTAGTAACTGGGTTCATTCCCTCTCCCTCCTGTGTAAATCTGAGAGACAAAGGGCTCTGGAACAGCAAGTGGGACCTGTGTCTGCATTTGGACTCTTAAGGATTTTCATTTCATTCTTCTCTATGAGCTTTGTATGAGCCTGCCACTGGCCTTCAGTAAAGAACAAATAAGCAGCAATAGCTTGTGCAGTGCCAAAACTATAAAAAAACTGACACTAGTGGGAGCTTCCAGTGCTTGTGAGATACTTAGAAATGTGAGCCCCAATGTGAATGACCCAAAGAATGATTGTCTTGGGGTGACTTTATGCTGTGTATCCCCTATCACCGTTCTATGCCCAGACATGACTCCTATGCCTTTCTATGCTTTTAAAACTGAGTGCAAGACAGAGAGAAAAAAACTGAGCGAACTTTTCAAACAGTCTGTACTTCAAGGACACAGAGATTAGCCGCTTCTTGCTGAGGAGCAGAGGCAGCTCTTCTTGTTTTTTCAGCCAGTTTTTGTTTTTCGGCTCTGCTTCTTCGGAGAGAGACAGAAAGTGTTTTTTTCCAGGACTTTGGTTTCTTTTTTTCCTCCTCTTCTGGACTTGTTCAGAACACCAGAACACCAGAACCCAGGCACCTTCCACCGGCCTGGAGGGGGGCCCCCACGCCGACCCAGCTCTGAGGAGAAGGAGAGAGACCACACCCACAGAAGGACTCTAAAATCTTTCAGGTTTTCTCTCACAACGACAGGTTTTTGTTATTTAGCAGTATTATTATTATTATTTTCCTGTGTGTTTGTTAAATAAATAGTTTTTGTTTTCTTTTTCACATTCCTCCGAGGAAAAATCTTTTTTTTTTTCCTGAACCTGGTGGGGGAGGGTGGCTGTAACCCATCTTCCTTTGAGGAGGAGACATTCTTTTTGAACGTTTCCCTGAAATTTGGCTCAAACCACCACATTTCATGTTTTCCCTGATAGTACAAAATCCTTAAGTTCTACATTATTTTTAAGAGACTATAGCTAAGTTAAAATTCTTGAGGAAAGTACAGGCAATGATAGGACTGGATAACGACTTTGTGATCTGGACTCCTGCTGTGTAAGGATGATCTCACATAGGATGTCCTATGATATAGCTGTTCCGTTTTCCTGAGAATAGCATTAAGATTATTTTTTCTATTTTAGAAAGTCCAAAGCCTTGCAATGCCTCTATAAAAAAAATACAAAATTGCTCTGTACACAGTAGAAATAATGTAGTCTGATTTTCCCCTTTATTTGAGTCCTATAACTGGATTTCCATTGTCTGAGAAGGGTTGAGTAGCTCCTGTACCCCATTGTCTTGTCGTATGTCTGTCTGTTCACTCTCGTCCCCTCATGGAGACATTTTCCCATGAAAAATATAGTAGGAACTTCACATGCTTGATATAGATATTTCTCTGGAATCAACTAGAAGATTCAGAAGAGATCTTCATGTGAAAGAGCAGTGGCAGTGCCTGTAGCTTTGCCTAGGGAGTGGTGATGAGCAAGCTGGGAGCTTATGGGTGGGGATAAAAGGGCAGACCAGTGTGAGGAACTGTGAAGGGTGTCTGCTACAGATCGTCTGATTGGGAAGAAGCAGCAGGCAACTGGGAGAAGTCTCGTGTTTGCAGGTCTGGCTCCTGAACCACCCTGGTAGCTGCTGGGAGAACAACACAGCAGGGCACGAGCAACCAAGGCTGTTTCTGGAGTGCATTCAGGGTAACTCTCTTCAAGACACAGGTGATGGAGGATTCTTCAGCAAAAAGAATCTGCTCTGTCTGACACTTAACAATGGGGAAAAACTGGCAAGCAGTGGGAAAGTCAGGGGTAGCCCTGGTTGCAGTGATGATGAGATGAGAATGGAGCGGAGAAATTGGTGACAAAGGACATGGAAAAGGTCAAAATCAGTTCCTTTTTTCTCTTGTTTTTTCAGGTAAGATTTGCCTACAGGAATCCCAGGTGCCTGAAACCAGTAGAAAACTTTGAAGCAAGGAAGACTTGCTCTTGATGGATAAGGATTAATTTAAGGAACATTTAGCCAGACAAGACATATACAAGTCCCTAGAATCTGATGGGATGCACCCATTAGTACTGAGGGACCTGGTCAATGTCATTGCAAAGCCACTCTCAGTTATCTTTGAAAGGTCGTGGTAACTTGAAGTTCCTGAGGCCTGGTAGAAAGTAAATGTTGCTCCTGTCTTTAACATAGACAAGGAGACTTTGAGGAACTACAGGCTGATTGGCCTCATCACAATCCCTAGGATATGGAGGAAGTAATCCCAATTGCACAAACTTATGAAAGTCAAATCATGCTTGACCAACCCAACAGCTTTTCACAATGAGATGACTGGCTCAGTGGATGAAAGGAGAGCAGTGGATGCTGTTTATTTTGCAAGGCTTTTGACACTGTCTCCCGTAACACCCTCAAGACAAAATGTTGAAGTACAGACTGGGTAAGCGGACAGTGCGATGGTTTGAAAACTGGTGGAACTGCTGGGCTCGGAGGGTGGAGATCAGCAGCTCAAAGGCCAGCTGGAGGCCAGTTACCACTGAATTACCCCAGGGGTTGATACTGGGCCAGTACTGTTGATTCTCTTCATTAGTGACCTGGAAAATGGGGCTAAATGTACCCTCAGCATGTTTGCAGATGATATGGAAATGGGAGGAGTGACGCAAGAGCCACAATGTGTCCTTGTGGCAAAGGTGGCCAGCAGCCTCCTGGGCTGCATCAGGGTGAGCGTTGCCAGCAGGTCAGGGCAGGTGACTCTGCCCCTCTGCTCAGCCCTGGTGAAACAACTCCGGAGTGCTGTGCTCAGCTCTGGGCTCCCCAGTCCAAGACAGACATGGACCTGCTGGAAAGAATCCAAGAAAAAGGTCAAAAAGGTGCTTCAGGGCCATATAAGCAAAGGCTGAGTTGTGATTATTCAGCCTGGAGAAGAAAAAGCTGCAGGGGACCTTATCAATGTTTTTAAATATCTGACTGGAGGGGACAGGGGAGCAAGGAAGATGGGCCAGACACTTCCCATGGATACTTCCCATGGTGGTGCCCAGCAACACCACCAGAGAGGCAATGTGCATAGAGAAATACAGGAAATTCTGTGTGAACCAAAGAAATAACTTTTTTACTGTTCAGTGGTCAAACACTGGAGTAGGTTTCCCAGAGTTTGTGGAAGTGTCCATTCTTGGAGATATTAAAAGCCTGACTGGATGCAGCCCTGAGCAAGCTGTTTTAATTGCCCTTGCTTTGACCAGGTGGTCCCCAAAGATGTTCAACTGTTTTGTGATTCTGTGGGATGGGCACATCTGTACATTTATACATGTGAACACACAGTATGACTGCATACACTCTTCAGAAAAATCAGGCTAACAAAGATAACAGAAATCCTGTGAGCGGGAGTTAAAATTTTGGTGCTCATATGCAGAGCACTGTTTTAATCAGTCTGTGTTTAGGTTTGGGTCTTTTGTGCAATACAGGCCACAGACTTTTTAGCATATAACATCCAGAAGTATTTAATGTATTTTGATGCAAATCCTTCAAAACTAGTGGAAAATGCATATTAAATGCAACACCCTGTGTTCCAGATAAGCCAGTTGGACCAGGTTTTGGCTGCCTTACAATGTCCCTCACCAAGTCATCATGTTCTAGCTCTGTGGGGTCTTGGGCTGCCCAGTCTGCGTAGCCTGTGTTTATTCAGTATAGGGAACCACACATCAATTTGGAACCACCCACAACTGCCACAGAAATATTGGGAAGGACCTTCCTCCTTAATATCTATCCAGTGGTATAATTAAAAACACCCCAACGACTTCCACATTTTGTTCCTTCCTCAGGTGACCAGGCACCAGCATCTTGCTTCCATCACTTCTTCCCTCCTCTGACAGTGTTTAAGCCCTTCTGAACAGCAGCTCATAGAAGGCAATGGGTGGACAGATTGTCTGCTAAAACAGATAAGTTATTTATTGTGCAATAAATAATTCAGCACAAATCATAAAGTCTAGCTAGTCTATTACTTTGAATGTCTCTAAATCAACCTATTCTATATTTTATTTTCCAATCAGCTGCAAAGATGATGCAGAACACAAACAAAGCAAGATCAAAGGCTGCATATTATTACACTGTGTAAGTCTATAATGGAGATACAAAGGAAAACAATTTTTCCTCTTTGGTCTATCATGTCATCGTATGTCAAGGATAGTAAATGAAGGCTCTTCCCTGATGCTGAGTAGAAGATTTAACAGGAAATCCTTGAGCTGAGGACAAGGCAGAACAGTTCTGAGGAAGTGCTCTCACTCTCCATCACCTGCCAGAGTCTTCTGTCAATCTCCAGGAGAAGCTTGGATCTTGAATCCAGTCTTGTTTTGAACCAGTTAGTGCAGCTGAGCCAGATAAGCTTGGACAGTCAGGGGAAACATGGATGTTATAATTGTTGTCTTGAGGAGTTCCTAATGTGCGTAGCATGCTAGTTAGGGTCTGAGTCAAGAAAACATATGACTCTGAGCTTTGTTCACTCAAATTCAGAGGGGCATTTTGGAGGCTGTGAACTTAAATATTTTTCTGGAGTGTGGTGGTTTCCTGAGGTAATGTCTTTAGCCATCCCTGTGGAGCTAATGGAGAAAGATCCTACTGACTCTTGGAATCAACTTTCTCTTCAGTAATGTTGATAATGCTGACAAAACCCAGGGATCATCTATAGTATGTAGCCATAGAAGGGGACATGTTGAGTTAAGCCACCACTGTTGTTTTAACTTGGACTGTCCTGGAGCTGCAGAGATTGAGACCATGTGAACGTTTCAGAGGACCAGCAGTGAAGATTCAATGACAGTTCAGACACTTTTACCATTTTACACAGAGGTAAAAGTCTCTTTCTCTCTGCTGTCTAGCTGAGAGAGAGCTAATATTACAGTGGTCCAGGTGACTTTATGTGACTGTGGAGACTAAACCAACGAGACTGGAAGAGATGAGACCCCCAGAACAGTAATTTCTTCACCCCTGTCTGTTTCCCTCTAGCTGGTACCTTGCTGGTACTATGCTCTGTAAAGAGCATAACAGGGCAAGGTTTTTGCTGAGGAAGGGGAATACCCTGGGCTAGAGGCCTAGAACCTACCTCAGGGGTGGCAGTGCCAGCCACCAGGCTCTTTGCGGAAACACTATCCCTGCTACCAGGATGCCCTTCTTCTCAGAAAGCAGCTGGATAGATGGTCCACAGGAGTCCTGCCCTAGCCAGGAACAAGGCTTTCAATTCCCCCTGACACCACTCTGTCCTTTCAGCGCCGTATGAAGTGGTGAGGTGAGTTCACATCTCTCCTGTGCGTGTATTGCTGCTCAAACCAAGAGACCCCGTTAGCAACACGCAGCCAGGCCCAGCCGTGGTAACAGTGGATGTACAGTGACCTACTTTTAACACAGCTTATGTAGCCTTTCTTGCTCCTTTATGCTTGAATGGCAGAATTTGCAACAAAAGGTCAATTTATGGCAGCCTTTTACTGCAAGATTCTTTTGCTGTAGTCCAAATTTATAATGACAAAATGCTCTGTTGAGTGCAATGAGGACTGCAAAAATCAGCTCTACTTTTTATGTAAGGCTTTAAACTTTATCTGTTTTAAACAGCTTTTGGTGCTGAGTTTTTTGTTTGTTTGCTTTCTTATGAAGAGAGCTTTATTACTTGCATGGAGAGCAATAGAGGAACATGTCTGAATATGAATAGACAGGCTCAGAAGTGGTGGGTTTACGTAAAATCATAAAAAACATTTCTGAAGCTCAGCAACCCATCCCCCTGCATAGAGGGAAAAGAGCCTAAACCACAGCAGCTCAGAAAAGGGAAAACTGCATGGCAAAAATGAAACGGGAACCTGTCCCCTGCCAAGGGAAGGCACAAAGTAAATCTGATGTGACCCAACCACGCAGGGTCATAAACATGCTGAGGTAAATACGGGAGGAAGGACACTGTGACAACAGTTAGCCCAGAGGGCTGAGACACACGGCTGAGTTCCTACATGTCAACTGTGCTGCAAGAGCTGACTGATTCATACACCTCGCCTACAGCAGCCAGGAGGTGAAACACATTATGCTAAGCCTCAGTGGAAGAGGGTGGGATGAAAGTGCTCTCCTTGATTCTTGTAAAGGGGTGAGAGCATGACCATGAGCTCCTGCATGAGTTCCTGCAGTTCAGCTAACGTGGGCGCCCAACACTGCACTGAGCATCCATGGCTCCCATTCGGAAATGACCCCAACTTTTTTCTAACAAGGCTTAGCCTGCTGCAAATAGGGGCTGTGGAGCACGCTAGCATAAACCCTTTCTGCTGCCTGCTCAGGGTAAGCATATGATGGAGGAAAGTTGCACAATTGACACCACGTGGAGACTCCTTAGAAATTCCCTTCGTTGTCTGAACCTTTAGCAGGGCTATGCTGTTGGCAAACGTTGCTCTTGGGGAGATGTCCGAAGGCTGTACAGAGCCTTGTTGAGCTGACAGGGTGGCCTGTCCTAAATCCTGGGTGATGGCAGCCTGTCTTACGTGCTCCTAGCAGGATGCCAAGGACCATGTCCCAGTATGGGTAGAGCCTTGTTTTCCTCTCTACTCAGCTTTCTTCCAGATAGCAAAAGCAGCTTTGCCAAGGTTGCTCTACAGCTTCTACTGCTGCCAGTAATCTGGGTAATCTCTTATCTCGTCTTACTTTGCTGTTTATAGCCATGACAGCTGAACCCTAGACAATGTGTAATGGGTGAGTTATGTTAGACATTGTCGAGCCAACAGTGATCTGGAGCCAGGGCATTGCGAGCTGTGTACTAGAGCTCAAAGCACCAGGGCTGGAAATCAGCAGTGGCAAGTGATTTGAGAAATCGCTGTGTCCTGGCTTCAGCTTACTTATTCAGCGCACAGTCTACTCCTTGGGACTGACGGAGAGTTTTGCCTAGAGGCAGTTTGGGTGTTACTAGTTATGAGAGACTCAGACACAACTTCAAGCAAAAGGCTTGTTAGTCATCTTTCCTTCTATCTCATGTATCATCATGGCAATAAACCTCTCGGAGCTGCCGTTCAGGATGCTGGGAAGTTAGGCTCTCTCAGTTTCAGCCTTCTCTATCTCTGTGTGTTCCCAGTGCTTTGTCGGTATTTGTGCAGGTTAGGACTCTGGCTGAAGTGAATCTCCTACAGCAGTTGGAAAAGACACAAAGAAATCATGTCTTTCTTAGCTGGAGTGACTCCTGAGTTTTGGCAAGACTAAGGAGCTCTTCAGCCAGTATTGAAGATGCTAATATAATCAGTTAGTCCACACAGAGCATCATCTTTTGTATGTAAACATATTTGTACAGTCCGTTTCTGAGTTTTAATGACTGGTGGATTAATGGTGGATCTAAAGATAAAGGTGATTAAAAAAATTCATCAGTCATGAACTGACATCCTTCTTTGCATCAAAGAAGTAGGTCCACACTTCTGTGACATCATGAAAGCTTAACACAAGCCATCACTGTAGAACTGGTGATACTGATGGTCTTTTTTATAATAAATATGGAACAAGAATTCTTTTAAAGACTTGATCTTAAGTTGAGCTGAACACCTCATGAGTCCTTTCCTGGAAAGAGCTCAGTACATTTCTGAATCAGCTGTTTGAAAGAATGATGTACCATGAAGGCAAGTGTCTGGATGTATAAGTTTTCTCAGATACAGCCATAACCACATCCTGAGTTAGGGCACCATGTTTGCAGTAATCTTATCAAACAACCCTTGCTGTTATCAGCCTATCAGTGACAGCAAAGCATGAGTGTTGAAGTAGAGAGGGAGATAAAGAAAAAGGAAAATTTTCTGAGCATCCAGCTGTGAAGACAAATAATGGGGCCCCATAGTTGGGTTTTCTCTCTGTGTAGGAGGGTCCCCCCATCATAATGTCCCATATTAACCAAACAGTTTTCATCAGGAACTGTTTTGGGGGAATTTGTGCTTTATTCCTTCTCACTGTTCTCCTGCTATTGGGAGAACAGTTTGACCAGGGTGGGTATTGCAGGCCTGCTGGTTATTAATATGAGTATTTTTGGGTCCCCTCATTGAAAGATACCACCAAGAGGAAGAGAAAGGGTGAGCATGAGTCTCACCCCAGTGGTACTTGCTCCCCTTGGGAACACACCTGAAGGAAAGTATCAAGTTTGCAGGTTCAAGACCTTAAGAGTAACAGCATGAGAACAACAGTAGAGAGAACAACTGACAACTGAGGAAACAACCCTCCCAGAAGTTCTGGGACACACTCCTGTGGCATCTTAGGAGAAAGGGCACAAACTGGAGGTGAAAGGCAGCCAGAAGGCCCTGAGGATGACATGGGCTAAGGCACCTACAGCAATGCCACAATGAGGGGTCTGGCAGCCCAGCCCACAGCATCAAGGGTTCTGAGCAGGACACTGCTAACAGAGACTGAATTGTGAAGAAGTCAATACTGAAAATGCCATCTTTGACTTCGGTATTTATCTGAAAGCCCAGATTAGGGCAGCTTGGGATATGCAGCTGTGTGGCTGCAGAAGGTTGATGATCCACAGTTCACCCCATAGTCCTCCATACAGACAAGCCAGGAACTGGCTGGGGCAGGTCATCATTTCCAACCCACACACCCACGTCTTCTTCCTGTGAAATCCAAAGAGTGGAAGAGAATGGAAGGTTACTACATACCTTGGTGTCCCCATGGCACACTCAGGACATAGCAAGGGCAGTCATCCAGGTTGGGGATTTGCAGAGCACTCCTGTATATCACCATAATTCCCCCCTTGGGTGAAGATTACCAGCTAGCTCTTTTTTTTTTTTTTTCTTTCTGAATACACCAGAAACAGGTAATTCCTTCTATTTGTACAAAAACCTGCTAATTCAAGCACTTGCCCAGAAATGGCGAGACCTGACTTTCACCCTAAGCCTGAGAGATTTTAATGCCTCTACTTCCCTTTCCACTTGAGCAACTTCACAGGCTTTCTGAAAGTCAGTGAGAGAAGGAAATGTTCTGTACACTTCACATCCCTAACTGTAGCTGGTCTATTGTCTGTCTTGGTCTTTCTTTGTGTAGGGTTCAGCTCCAACAGAAAGGGTAGGGAAGAGTCCAGCTTGTCATTGCCCTGTTGCTGGGGTGCTCCCAAAGTTGCCAGCTTTGGATTTTCCGTTATAGTGTTCACCCTTCAGTTGTAAATTTTTCTAGACAAAGCTCAGATTTTTTGTGATGGGTCTATAAATCAGCTAGACTACCATTGCCAAGCACCTTGTTATTATCTTGTTACTGTCATTAATTACCTAATTAAAGCTAGTCATGATATGATAATGATGAACCTTAGCCTTATTTCTGAGGAAAACAGAAAACTGGCTTAATTTTCCTAGCTCTGGTCTCATTTAAGCCTCATGTCATTCTCAGTATAATGGGATTTTCATTATTTAATCCATTATTTACTGCAGGGAGAATCTGAAATGCACAGAACATACTAACAATGCGAAAAGGCTACTTGGGTACTAGTCTTTGAACAGTGCTTTTGTACAAGGAATTGCTTTACAAGTCTGTCTTGTGGCTACTTTTAAAAATAATACTATTTAAAATAGGTATTTAAAGGATGAGTAACAAGTCTTGGCTTTACAAATGCAGACATTAGATCACAGTGACCCTCTGCCTCCTGGGAACAACTTCCCTCTCACTTCCAAGCCATCAGATAATGTGTGTTGAGTAAAGCGAACTTAGGTCAGAGAGCTGCTCGCATACACTGCTAGTTGGTGAACTCCTCATTTAGTGTTTTAAGGGATCTGGCACCGTGTAATGTTTCAGCCTTATTCCCCAGAGGACTCCTTGATCCTGTTACGCTTGCTCTTTATTATTTTTCATTTCAAATAGCAATGCATTCTCCACGGAAGTCTTAGTATCCACAATCCAAGGTGGTTTTTTCTGTTTCATTCAGAACACGGTATCTTGAGAAGCACTGTGTTTTCCCATCTCTGTGATGGGTTCAGTGGTGACTCAGAGTGACACACAATGAACAGTCAGAGCCTCTCCCCACAGTGTCTGGCCATTCAGAGAACTCCTCACCACCTATACGTCTTTGTGGTTTGAGAGGTCTGACAAGTCTGCCATCAAAAGTGGAAAGTTCAGGGAAGCCCAGCTCTGTTTTGACATCAGCCGTTGGTTTGAAATGCCAAAGCACGGAGAAAGCAAACCCACAAAGACAGGGCAACTGGAACACAACTGTTGTCAAGGTAAATCAAAAGCATGGGGTTTGCAAGCTCTGTTTTTCCTTACAGTCTATCACAACTTATCTTCACGAGGATGCCGGAGGGGAAATGGCACAAGAATTCCCTTCCTTGTGTGTACCCAGTGAATGGGACGAGACACTGAGAGCCGTGTCTCTTGCTCTCGGGAGGAGATGAGTCTATCATGCCCAAGAGAGATGGAAGGTGCAGGAACAATGTCAAGCTCTCTGTCAAGCAGGTCCTCAAGGGACAGATGAGCAGGCTTGAAGACTTTCAACAGTCTTAATGAACATGCTTCCTCACAGCCATTGTACTCTCCTGCCACCTGGCATCTATGGTTAAATCCGTGGGTGTTTGATATGCTCAGTACTGATCAGGAAGAGTTATTCAGTCTCATTTCTCCAAAGAAAACAAAAAGTCCCTTGTCTTCAAGGCACCATATAGTTTCCAATGCCTCCATATTTGAATATCAACTGAGAAGTTTGGTTTTGGTTAGGTACTTAGTGCCCCTGAACTTCACAGCTATAAAAAGTGTCTTGAAGCACTGTGGTGGTTCACTGTGGTGTTTGAGAACAAGCAGATGCCTGGAGTTGAAACACACCATTTGGGGCAGTCCTTTGAAACACAGTGGAAAGGCAGTCAGCTGTTGTCCTTATATAAAAGGAATAGGAGAGAACAGACTAAATCATATCTAGTCTTTGCCTTCAAAACCAGCCATTCTTGATGCCTTCTTTTTACTCAAAATGCAGTATGCCTTGAGATCTTGCTATCTGCTCTGTTTCCTCAAGGAAAAGTCTGCTTCATTTTACCTCCCTTAAAAATTAACATCAAAAAAGAGGAACACATTTTGCTGTACTGGGTCGCAGTACACCAGGAGACAAAATGACCCACAAGTCCATATCCTTGACCAAATTTGCAGTATGTTGGCATGGATGTATTTATAACCTCTAAAAGGCATCCACGCCAAGTGTTAAGTGGGCTGGAGCAGCAGTGCCAGAAAGCCACCTCTCTGTGCTGAAGGGTCATCTCTCTGCAGGGAGCTGGTACTGTGAGGCGTGTAGTGTGGGCACATTAATAACTGCACAATGCTATATCTCAAGCCATTGCCTGTACTTGTATTTGGTATCCTAAAGCTTCTGCCCCTTCCTTAAGAGGAAGAAGGGATAACTTCATCTGTGGAAATCCCACCAGAAACAGTTCCAGGTTACGTGCTGAATGCCTGGATGTCCCCATCTGGCCCACAGGTCTGCTGAAGGTTTTCAAGAGGCTGTAGCTTAGTGGTATTTGGGACAGGACCCACAGCATGGTGTAGACTGGCAAGTTATAACCACACCTGTTTGACTGAGGATGACATGAAATGAAGCATGGGAGCAGGAGAGAGAGGAAAGCAGATGCCTGTGTGGAAATAACCCTTCACCACCTCCTTTCTCACCCAAATTACAACACCAAGGGGATTTCTAGTAGAAAACAAACCACCTGCACAGAAGGGGCTGAAAATATAAATTGAAGCAGGGGCAGGGGGATGGGGAAAACCAGGATGGAACAGTCATGTTCAGATATAGGCCAGAATATAGAGGTGTCTCTTGAGCTGCTGCCCAGGCAGGACACAGTGGTCAGCAAATTCTCAGGAACAACAGGACAGGGCTAAGATTTCAAGATGGATTAGAATCTCAGCCAAGTTTTTGTGGCAGAGATCATGGAGACATCATTTCATGCTCCAAGTGAACTAGCGAGAACTTACTGAGTTATTTGTATGTGATCACGCCAAATGTCCAGGACAAGACAAGAAAAACCCACTGCTAGCAGGATGAGGAAACCCAGCAGTAAAGAGGTGTTGAAATGCTCCACACCAGCCTTTGTGGAAGTAAACTGGTACTTGGTGCAGTAAAATGCAATCAAATGGAACTTGGTTTCTTTTTGTAGGGCCTGATCTCATACTGCTTAATATAAAAAAGGGAGGTAAAGAAAAAAAAATAAAAAGAAATAGTGTTTGATTTCCTGATTAAAACTGAGCTCCATTTGTTTTGAATGAAAATTTTGTCTCTACAACAATGAGTCACAAGCTTCAAGTCAGGAAAAAAAGAAGAATTAATCACCAGGGAAGGGAAACACAAAAACAAAACCAAAAAACCCCAGAAGTTCTTCAGCTCTGTGGGGCTGAGAGAATGAGTGTGTATCTTGTGATGCACTTGGCTGTATGCAAGTGGTTTTCCTCCTGTGTTTTCATCTCAGTAAAATTAGAGGTTAGAGCGTGGGGGATGTGAGCTCAGCTTTTGATTCTGCACAGCTTCCTGTGAGGCATAGGATGAATTTTGAAATCTCTCTGGGTCTCACCTGTAAAACAGTAATAACATTCTTTGTCTATTTAAATGACTTGTTCTTCCTATGAGTTTCTACTAGGCTTAGAGTAACAGGGCCCTAATGTATCATTAGAATCCCTAGCTGCCACTGTGCTATGAATAATAATGTTTATTAATCATAATAAACATGTCAGTGCTGTCAGAGCATGTGCATGGAGCAAGTAGAGCAGTGTCTGACAATCACATCCTGCCATGTAAGGCTTGGGGTGGAAAATGAAACTCATTTTGCAGGCAGTATAAAACCCATGGATGGTCAAAGTCTTCCTGCAGGCAGTGCTGGAAGAAAAGAGAAAAGGTCATGCTTGTTCTAAAAAATAATGCAGCAATATCACTGTGTCCCTCTCTAAAGTGCCAAGATAGCTCCTGACATTTCCAGACTATTGTAGTCAGGGATCCAAGTAGTGTGTCTCCAATCTAAAATATATATAGCAGCAAGAAACTCTAACTTACGTATTGAAATTACCTAAATCTGTTCCATAAATCTTTCTCCCACTTGCTCTCCTCCTCTTCCTCCTTTATCCAAGTCACTATTTTGGTGAAGAGGCAATGAAAGGCAGAATTCAAGTCATTCTACCCAATGATCTCAGTTACTGATCCCTTCACCTACGTGCCAGCAAGGGACAGACCAGGTCTTATTCTGACTCACCATACTGAGAGAAAGGTGGGATGGCAGCCCACCTAGGAGAACCTCATACTTTGCATGCTCAAGAAGTTGATCTTATGGTAAGGAACAACTCAAAGTGGGTCAGGTTACCCCAAATTAGACCTCATTTGCCAGAGTGGTGTCAAAACCAGAGATAATTCCAAAACCAGCTGGGGCAGGATCCACCCTTGCCCATATGAAATCATTTCTGCTGCTGACAGCAGGGATGTCAGCTCAGATTTTGGATTATTTATATTAAAACAAGACAGATAAAGCCTTTGATGCTCCTGGAGTTACTTGAGAATCCAGCTGGTGTAAAGGAGGTTAGAACCTGCTTCTAGGTCCTTTGGTTGCATCTCATTGCTTGATCTATACTGGAGATACTTGCTGCAGGGTTAGTCATCCTTGCGTCCTGAAGAGACCTCACAGCACTTTCTGTTGCTCAGAAATACCTGCTGGGAGGAATGATCTGGTGAACTACAGAACTGGAACAAAAAAAAAAGGAAATTCTGTGCATTGAGAAAGAATCTAACCCACACAAACTGTAAAAATGATGTGCTTTGCAATGGGGAAACAGTCTCTGTCCTTCCTTGATTGCCCACGGGTAATTACAGTGGCTGATTTATTCTCCTCTGGGGCACTCCCAGTGCCTTGCTCTGATGTATTCCACCCCTGGCCACTCCTGCCACCCCCACCATCTGGGAGCCAGACAGGCCACTGCCACCTGGCATCTACCAACATCAACCTTTGACTTTCAGTGACAGCATCTCCTCAACACTGCAGCCCAAGCCAGGAATCACTGGTCTGAACGGAGGAAAGTGCATTAATGCCCCTTTTTGTATTAAATTCAAGTATCAAGTGTTAGATATTTTAAATGCTGATGGGTGCTGGACACTCAAAACCCACTGAAAAACTGTAGGATCTGAAGACCAGCTCTTTTCTGTTCTTTTGCAAATTCGAGCTTCAGAGGTGTCCCGGTATGTGAACTCAGTCAACATGTCATGTGTGACTGCCTTTGTAATTTTCTCATTGTGGCACTGCCAATATCTTTGTGCTTTTCAATCACTCCCTGTTTGTTTCGAAACAAAACAAACATTATTTGCAAAGTGTGTCTGCTCAAAGCAATTCTCTGAACTGTTCACATTGTGTGCATCACCCATGCCAGGAAAATGTGTGTCTCCATGTAAAAACCAACTGTGCACCCTACCTTCATAAACTTCCCATGCTCAGCCTGTGGCCCAACTCCTCCATTACCCCAGACCACAGTGATGATGTGTTCACTGCTGTGTTCCCAGTGCTGCTGGCAGACAGCAACAACCACAATGAAACTAAAACAGCACTTTTACTTGACCCGTGTCCTTGCACTGAACAGTCCCTGGAATTTCCAGCAGTGGCTGCATCATGCCAGGCTCTTGGTACACCTTGCTAATTTTCCAGCACCAGCATTTCTACAAGGCAGGAAATACTGTTTGGTGCAGGCAGGAGAACAGCAAGAAAAACGAAGCCTTGCCCTAAGCCACCATTTCAAATCAGTGGTGGAAACTAACAAATGCCAGGAGATTCCCAGTCCCTTGTTTCAATCACGAGGCAAATCCTATTTTTGCGGTGACATCAGTAGCTGACTAAGACCAATTGACTGTAGCATCCAATTCATTTTTACAAGCTTTGTGGCACTACAGTTTGCCAAGGAATCCAGAGTGAACAATAATTTTCATTTGAACCATTTTTCAGCTGTGGATATTAAAGACATAGGTGGATGGAAATAATCCCACATGGAGCATCTGTCATTTTTCCACCTTTTTCATTGTCTTTGATGTGGGAGCTGCATCACTGGACCCTCCATGTCACTACATCATCTAATGTATTGTTTAATGGGTTGCTGAGATGTCTATACTAAAGAGTGAAAACATGTCAGCTGGCGTTTGATTTAGACCGAGAGCACGCATGTTTACCCTGCACTGCCTTTGGGAGAAGTGGCCATGCCCGGGACTGAAGCTGTGGTGTCAGCCAAACCTCTGCTGATCCTGAGATATCATCCCTGACACATAGGTTTGGAGATGCTATTTCCCAAATGCAAATGTCAAAAGGGTGGCACAGGTTGAAAAATCAGCCCCGCTTTTGTTGACTGTATGAATGTGTTTCGAAGCAGGCCAGGTCCCTTACAGCAGGCTGTGAAACAGAAAATCTGGCGTAGGGAGGAAACAATTTAGAAAGAGGTGAAGAGGACTGAGACAGGGAGAGGCCCCCTGCCAGCTGTGCCAGTGGCTGTGTGTCAATATGGTATCACCAGGAGACGAACTCTCTTCCTAGAGCAGCCTTATTTGAGGATTAACTCTGGAGCAGCATCATCTGTTCTCGATCCTTTCCAACCTCGCTCAGCTGCCATTTGGCTCCTGCTCTCTCCGTGCTGAGGACATCCGAGAGCCACACAGATGGAGTGGGAGCACTGACACTGGCACCTCCTTATAGACCATGTTACAGGGGCAGTGAAGGCCTGACAGCAGGTATCAGTAGCCTTGCAGCAATGTGGGCCCTCTTCCCCTCAGTTCTGCACCAGCACAAACCAAGAAAACACCAGACATGCCTGACACCCTTCTAAATATGGAGGGAGGATCTGTTCCTAAAGCCCATCCAGATCCCAGCTTTCCAAACAAATGAATAACAAGCATGAAGCACTGGGTTAGCCCCCATCCTCTTGGAAGCATCACCCCACTTGGCCAGCAGGATGGGAGGAAAGAATAACATCTATTCTGGATGATCTCTATGACAATATTAAGCATTTCTTTTTCCTTTTTTCTTTTTTCTTTTTCCTTTTTCTTTTTTTTTTTTTTTCAGTTTGGTGCTGAATGAAATTGCTTCTGGGATGCTTCTGCAGCTTTTGGCTCTGGCTAAATATCAGGAGAGCTCCCAATAGCAGGAGTCATATGACCATGCTCTTGTGCACTTGTGAATGGAAAACCATGTGTCTTCCTAAATCACAGGAATATAAAGACCAGATGTGATGTTCAGAGCTCCCACATATTCACATGAGAATGGGCCAATGTTAGCAAAGAAATATGAAAGGAGAATTATGTGCACTATGTGTTTTACTTTGCTTTAATACTGACTGTAAGTGGAGAAGGGAAAAAAACACAAATAAAAGAGAATGTCAAGAATAATGAAAAAAATGTTGTGTTCCAGGCTCAGAGAAATTATTTTGACACAGCTTTCACATTTTTTTATTATCATCCCTTTGGGCAAAGTCATTCAAAAGAACAAACAGAAAATCATACCTTAGACTAAGATACAGAACCTACCTCTCTCAGCAGACTGGATGTGACAGCAGAAATAAGACCCCAGGATCCAAGCATGGTAAAAAATTTGTTATTTTAAAATACTGCTGTTTTAGTAAATAGGGAAGTGAGGGGTGAACCCTGTGTTATTAAAAAGGTGATTGCCTTACCATAGACTTACCCTTATTTTTCCCCAGTTTTAATACAGGCAGATTGAACCACCACATCCTGAATGTGATAAGAATCTGCCAGGATTTGCCCCAGGACTCACCAGGGCTGTCCCTAAAGAGACCTGATTTTCCCTTGAGCATGTCTGTCCCCTGTGGATGCTGGAGAGCCACCCACAGTGGGTGCAGAGGGTGCTCTTGTGTCTGGAGCGATGTGTGCTACTTCTCCTCTTCATGTGGAGTATCTCCCTACCGACCAGACTGGAGTTAGCAAAGATTACTTGGACTTCCCTTTGTAGCAGCTCTTTGCAGACAACATGGTGCACAGCCCTTCCTTGCTCTTTTCCATTCATTCTTTCTGTTTCATAGGGTTTTTATTTTTTTCCCAGCCTTCTCCAGTATATCACTGACATGGAAGTTGTTTTACTCACCTTTGAGTAGTAATATATGAACACACATACAACTAAGACCTTTGGACCATTGAATAATTATTCCTCTGCCCTATGGGGCCCCTTCTTTTTCCTTGGGATTTACTTTATGACTATTTTTGGAGCTATGACTCTGGCCTATATGAACTAAGGTTGCTTCCAAATGTTTTTATAGAGGGAAAAATAATTAAGGGACATAAACATGGAACAGTTTGGGTTGGAAGGGACCTCAAAGATCACCTAGTTCCAACTCCCCTGACAGGGACAGGGACACCTTCCCCTAGACTAGGTTGGTCTGAGCCCCATCCAACCTGGCCTTGAACACTGCCGGGAATGGAGAACCCACAGCTTCTCTGGGCAGCCTGTGCCAGTGCCTCACCACTCTCACAGTAAAGAATTTCTTACTAATATCTAATCTGGATCTACCCTCTTGCAGTTTAAAGCCCTTCCCCCTTGCCCTGTGCCTCTGCTACAAAGTCCCCCTCCAGCCCTCTTGTAACCCCCTTACATACCAGAAGGTGCTCTAAGGTCTCCCTGCAGCCTTCACTTCCCCAGGCTGTACAACCCCAACTCTCTCAGCCTGTCTTCATGTGAGAGGAGCTCAAGCCCCCTGACCATCTTCATGACCCTCCTCTGAATTCACTGCAACAGGTCCACGTCCTTCTTGTGCTGAGGGATCCAGAGCTGGATGCAGTACTCCAGGTGGGATCTGATGAGGCCATCACCTTATGAGGTCCCATAATCTATTAAATTCGAGAAGAATGTGCTCCAGGGGCTGCTGAGCTGGCTTGTCTCTTGGAAGAGCTGTTTCCACATCCTCTTTAGATTTTCCTCATGACCTTTAGTGAACTATTTAGGACCTGATCCTCCAGGCTCTTCAAACCTTGAAAGGCCTGGGGCATAGGATGTGTCTATCTTGCAGAAATACCAGCTGGATGTGCAGCCTGGGATTTAGCAGGGATTGGTTTATCTTGCTGCAAGTAAGTAAGGGAAATTGTGACCTATGGTTTATGATTACTTTAAGCCAGAGATTTCTGTTGTATCTGTACAATACCGCTGCCACTTTTTAATTGTAGTGAAGACACACACATAGTGTTGCTGCAGATATGCCAAGGGAGACATGCACTGAAAACTGGGATACAATGAAGGGATTCACAGAAATTAGCACCAACCAAGCAGGGAAAAAATCCTTCATGTCTGGAAATAAGATACTGCTAACCCACAAAGCAAATTAGCTCTCATTTGGCATAAAGAGTACTGGGGAGCAGGGTCAATTACTGGAACATCAACACTGTGAAGCTCTGGAGTGGTCTTGGCCATGACTATGGTCCAGGGTAACCAGCAGTCTCCTCAGCAAAGGTTCAGGAGTTAGCCTGGACCAGGGGCTAATAGTAATGGTAGGAAGTTTGCAAACTTGTTTTGGAAGCGAAGCTAAAAGTAGGGAGATGGCCAGACAATGCCAGCTGGCCCCAGGACCCAAGGGTGGGCACTGGCACCGGTTCCCCAGCACAGGTGTAGCCAGGAGAGGCCAACAGGCCCCACAGTCATCAGCGACTTGGCACCTGCCACTGATACTCACCAGCTACTTGGCCCCGTTCTGGGCCATAATTTTTTTATGCCCTAAAGAGCAGCTGGCACCTCCACAGAGCCAACAGGTTTCTGCTCCAACGAGTATCTGTTAAGGTGTAAAGGAGATGTATCTGGGCCAAGGATAGAGGATGAGACACAGAAGGATATTGCAAAGCTCTGAATGCTCAGTCTAAGTCTAGGCATATTTCAGGTGAATAAAAAGTGATGGTGCACATGCTGTGGGCAAAAACATGTAAACACAGCCCAGTGAACATAACAAGGAAGAATATTAAAGAATCTCAAATAAGTCTTTTTGCCAAGTCCATCATGGTTTCAAAATGACTGTGCCCTGCACTAACAGACTGAAGGAGTAAAAGATAAGAGGGTTTTTAATCCATCTCATTACATGAGCTGTGAGAAGACCAACCAGGTCAAGCTTTGCACATGAGTAGAAGAAAACCTCTGTGGAATCTGATGAGGTTTAGACATGTGCTTGATGTCTACAGAGGCATTTCTGGTCTCACCCCAAATCATACCTTGTGATGCACTAAAGAACTGTGGTTCTAGCTCCTTTCCCCACCCATTACCTCACTCCCTGTGTCCCCCCTTTATCACTATGTTACACCCCTCACCCAGAAGGTACCTAAAAACAGCAGTGCACTCATAGCTGAGGCCTCATATTTTGACTTAGATTAAAATGTACTTAATAAATAGAGCTAATATTTTCCTTGTTTTCCAGCAGACAT
This sequence comes from Machaerirhynchus nigripectus, assembly GCA_013397975.1. Lineage (NCBI taxonomy): Eukaryota > Metazoa > Chordata > Aves > Passeriformes > Dicruridae > Machaerirhynchus > Machaerirhynchus nigripectus. Next base: position 18,290 of record VZRQ01007577.1, on the reverse strand, counting down.
ATCAGCGAGGTGTATCTTTTGGGCAAACCTCTTGGTACAGTGGAACTATGTAATAATAGAGGAGTTCTGAACTCACAGCGCTGCCCGAGCATGGCCAGCAGTCTGCAGAATGAGGCCTCTGATCTGCATGTTGACAACTGCCCAGGGAAAATTGAGTGGACTTTGAAACATTTGTCAAGGCTCACAATAAAGATTCAACGAAAAGGATGATTCACAGCAAGAATAAATCTTCCAAAGCAAATCAACCCTTCCACCAAAAGACATTTTTTGAGAACATGGACTTGAAGTTTAAACAAAGTATCTTGCGAAAAACAATTATTAAAGGACTTCTCTGCTGCTTGAAATACTGGCTTTGCTGTATTTTCACCAACTCTTGGGCTATATCAGGTGCAGGTGGATGGTTTTGCTTGGCTAAATCAACATATTTGCCCTAATAGCAGTGGTCTCCATGGAAAGAACCTACAAACAGGCCCACAACAGAGCCAAGCTTTTGTGAACTGCAGCAAAGTGACACTTCGGTCTGAAGGGGGACAGGAAAATGGAAAAATATGAATTTGTGGATAAAAAAGTCCTGATAAGCTCATGTGGCTGTGTTCTTAGTTTGAGTCCTGTTTGGGTTTTGTCACTGTTAACTTGAGCCCTGATTTCCCTGTGTAGAAATATGATCCAGAAGAGAAATTCTGGTTTTGAAGTTCAGTCCCATGAGTAATGCATGAACTTTTCAACTTAGCACTGGTTTTCAAACAGTAACTGCAAGTTTGCAGTTTTTCATCAGAACCAAAGGAAAACAGCAAAACATAATTTGCACAAAAAATGCATTCAGGCTGTCACAGTAGGGCACACTAGGATGGAGCTCCTTAGCCCCACACTCACAATGTGAATGAGATTCACATTACATTAATAGTGAAGGGAAATGAAGAAATAGGGAAAAAAGTAAACTCTCTCTGCATCAGTGTGTAACTGTGCTGTATTTTATAGATGAACGATGATGCTTAATGGCTTAGAATAAAGCAAAGAGCTCAGGGTCTCCATTGATTGTCACCATTTAGGGCTGTGGTGCTGTATTTTTGATATAATTCGGATTTGTGAAGGTCTAATTCACCCATGCTTCAGCCCCTGAAGTGAGGAGGAGCGTGAGTGGGGTCACAGACAGAGTAAGAGCAAGACAGTGAATTTGAGAGAAAAATATCATCAGTAGATCAGAACATGGTGTCAAGATCCTCATGAACAGCTCTTCTCTCTGCAGCATTCAGGCTCAGTGGATTCATAGATGTAAACTGCTTTGAGATTTCAATGGGAGAGGAAAGCAGGTGTCAAACATTGTTATTTACACAAAGTAATTGCATAAAGAAAATCCCAGAATCAGTTCTTTGTTCTACATTCACAAATGTATTCCCTTAATGATCCCTTTTCAAGCCTTTTGAGCTATAAATAGGTTTGTAAGTTTAAGAGCTGGAAATAAGCCACCAGCAACTGTGACTGGGTATTGTGAGAAGGGTTTATTAATTTTGTGTTGGGGGAAGGGGCTATGCTAAATCAGAGTGGAGCAGACATGCTGAAACCAGCCTGTGCCTGCTGGGAAGGAGACCATGGGCTGGGATCCACCGAGGAGAGGGGGCAAGGAATGAAGGGAATAGGGAAGAAAAGCAGCACAAAATAACTGGGACTCATATGATACTACATGTTAAAAGTTTTTGAAAATAAGCAGAGATAACAATGAAAAGTCCTTGCCTAGCTAAAAATAGTTATAGGTTATGTAAACAGAGGAAAAACACAAGCACATAGACTTATGCTGTAGGAATTTCTTGATGCAAGTGGCAAGGGATTGTGTTTCTCACAGCTAAAAAAAAATGTTACACCACCAGACACTGTCTCTGCAATAATGGGCCAGTGTGGCCAAGCAGCAGCAGCACGTGAGAAGTGAGTGGCTGTGAAGGAAATCGGGTGAAGAGGGTCTGCTGAAGGATCTCTTCCCTCCCCAACAATTTGTGAGTGCTCTGCTTACCTTGCCAGCTCCACAGACTCCACATACTGAACTCAGGACATCATCTGCTGGAGCAAGCCAGCACCTGGAAGGAACACAGCAGAATCCTGAAGCATACAGGATACTGGTGCTTCTCGCAGGAGTGGAAGCTAGGCTTTAGGCTTTGGACCATTTTACCCCTATCTGACAAAAGCTTTGTAGCTTCTCAAGGCCACTATTCTGGTGCTATTCACTGTGAATTTAGTGGATGCTAATCAGCCGTTCCCTATGCATGGAGATGTTTATTCTGATGTTGTAACTCACAGAACAAAGAACTGAGTAACTGTATCACCAAGGACGTTTTTTAATGAACTGTGCTAGCAAAAATAACTCTAATCATCTCTAGCATCTTGGATGCATACATTTCTCTGGCCAAAAACGGTCTGAAAGGGAATTCAAAACCATTCTCCTCCAGCATTGCTCACAACAGTAGAGGGCTGAGGTCTACAAAATGTCCCAGACTCCACACCCAGTCTGACTGTAGTGATGGCAGCCGGAGCCCCTCTGTTCTAGTCTTTGGTTCATCACCCACCTTCCCTGTCTTTCAACAGTATTTTTAATGAAATTTGCACTTAACTATCAGCTATATGTTAGGGTTCCCCGTGCATTGCACCAGGATTCTGTCTCTCAGTGGGACAACCAAGTTTGTTTCTTGTGCTAAGAGATATACAAGGGCCCAGGGAGGCAGGTAGAGGTTGTGGGAATTAGACAGCAGTGGGACAAAGCAAGTGAAAGAGTTTTTTCCCAGTTTATTTTTACTCTTCCTTTCTGGCAATGATCAGTTAATAAGACACAGACCAGGCTCTTGAGTTATTTTAATCTCAGTAGGCCAGAGTTGCTTTTTTAGCCTTTAAATACAGAGAACAGAGAAGATATGTGCCCTTATAGCCTCATGCAGTGAGTCCACAGCAGAGGTGGGAATGTCTCTGAGCATCCTGCTCCTGCACAGCCAGTCTGCTCCCAGTCCCACTGCGGTCTTGTCCCACAGGACACAGCCAAACCAACCTGAGGCCAGGTTTGGGGCTGACAAAGCAGTGCAGAGGGCAACCTCACTTTATCACATCATCTTTGTGTATGAAATGTATAAAAGCTACAATCCCATCTTCTCTCAGAGGCTTCCCAAACGCCTGCTGTCCCCTACTAGAGCTGAGGTCTGCAGAGAGACAGAGGTGCCAGGCAAGCTGTGAGACAGGAAAGAGGCAGGCAAGCGATCCTGTGCTGCAGGCTGGGAAAGGACTGCAAGGGGAGATCCACTCTGGGTGCCTGGCTGCTGAGGCTGGTGCTATGGGGGCACACAGGCGAGACTGACAGTGGGGGCAGATGTTGTGTGAGGAGCGGCTGCCATCCCCTCTCGCCGAGCTGAGCCGACGTGTTTGCACACACGGGCTCGTTACTCCCTCTCAGAGCCGCCGTGGGAGGCAGGTTTGGCTGGAAACCACTTCTCACTGCTGAGTCACCCCTTGCTGCTGATACACTCCCCGATCCCAGGCCCCTTCGAGGATGGTGAAACAAAGGTTCCAGAAGTGCTTTTGAAAGGTAGAGTGCAAGTGAAGAAATCAGTCTGAGTTCTTCTCGGAATGGGAAAAGAAAAGGAGGGGTGAGGAAAAAGATAAAGCCATTTGACTTCACAAATTTGGGTGGCTCCTTCTTTGGATCCAGCTTTTGAATCACCAGAGTCTGGTCTCATTTGCTGAGAAGTTGAAGACCACCAGCTTAAGATCCTCAGATGTTCAAGTACCTTGGAAAATCAGGCCAATCACATCAAAATTGCTGTGCATTTATGGAAACATGGGCTCTGCACATTACATTAGAAGCCTGTTGTCAATAGCCCCAGACTTACACTTACCAAAAGAAAATGCTTGTGCTTTTTCAATCATCAGAATTTTATTGAAGATTCAAAGCTACACTGCTGTTGGAAAGAGCACAGAAAGTGAAATATAGCGTAGATCCCACTGGGTAACACATTCCTTAATGGCATTTTTAAAGCATTCCACATTGGCAATAAAATACAGAAAGAGGGAGAAAAGAGCACAGCCTTCACTGAAAATGGAAGACAAAAAAATAATAATCACAAGAGCTTTTCACTGATGTGGGCTGTGGCATTGTGCTATCTGCTGCTCAGAGCAGACAGTGTTTCCAAAATATACAGAGCACAAAACCAGCAGAGCAAAACTTGAATAACTAGTCATGATCCCCTGGATTTAAATAGGTTGCCAATTCCCTATGGAAAGGGACACCAAAAATAGCAAAATCTGGATCACTGGAATATTCCAGTTGTCCCTCAAATAAACAACCTCTGTAGTAACATGTGATTTCCAGCAATTTCCCATTGAAACGACAAAGGTCTGGTCATGGTGTCCAGTGATATATGACACTGCTGATCCCATTTTCAGGATGATTAGGGGGTATTTATTTGTTGTTACCCCTTGAGAGAAGGATGTGATTTATCACAAAAGAATGGTGAATTTAACAGGAGGGTACCAGGATCCATTCAGCTGTGACAGAAAGGTCAGCACTGAGCAGGCCGTGTTTTTTGTACAGCCCTGGAAATGTTTTAGGGCAGTACTACAGCAAGGTGAAATTCAGACACCATTGAAGTTGATTCCAAAACTCCTGTCGACTTCACCAGAGCCAAGTTTTCCTCAAAAGAGTCCCTATGAATATTTTAAGTCCCTGTAGCCTTACTTTAATAGCAAGATTTTCCCCATGGAACTACAGAAATAGAGAGAAAAGAAAGGGAAGTGAAGGCATGTGGGAGACAGGGAAATCAAAGCTTGCCTTCCCCATCTCTTTCATGGGAAGATGTTCCTGATTACCCTCACATGTCCACACCTCTCTGTTCTCCTCCACCTTTTGCTCCTACAGGTCTCATTCCTTCAAAGCAAAGGAGCCCATGGGCAGCCTGGTTATGCTCCACTGCTGGCACTTCTTACTCCGTGGGATCAGCCAACAGCTTAACAGCATCCTGCTTTCTTATTCGCCCTTACATTCAGTCGTAAAAGGCTGACACGACAGAAATGTGATGGCCAAGTGAAGAAAAGACGATGACATCTTCTTTCAAGTGAGTCCTGCTGAAGGTCCAGCTTACAAATGGGCTGAAGTGGGGCTTTAACTGAGGCACCTGACCAAGACTCACCACCAAATCCCTCAGTGTGTTGTAGGCAGTCAATGCTGAAGAGGAAAGAAACACGACAAGCTGTATCTATGACAGTCTGTTTCTCATTAATGTCTTACCTTTGATTACAAATAATCAGAGCCTGCCTAAATCCCCAAACAGGAAACTTCTTTATCTTTTTCAAAACGTTATTGATTACAACCTGTCATTAGATGGCCTTGCTACCTCTAGAATTGGCAAGGTCTCTGAATTTATTCCAGCGTCAACCTACAGCCAAGCTGTCCACAGCCAAACTGTATGTGAACTAAAAGCAATTTTCTTATTTTGGTGAAAGCTATTTGCTAGTTCAGTCACATGAGTGATAGTGCTTTGGGAAGATGTGGTGGCTGGAGTTTCAGAAGATGTTTTGCCAAGAAATCATCCCTTGGAGAAAGCTGCTTACAACAGTACACCTTGCCTCTCCTCCTTTTTTTATCTTTTTTTAATCTGTTTTTTTTTCCAGGAAACCACCATTTCCCCAGCCTGGGGAAGGAGGGAGTGCTGCATTCATAGGACCAGCAAAGAGAGCCACTGCTCCCAGTGAGCTCCTGCAAACACATTACAGCAGGTGAGGAGCAGCACTGTCACTGTGAGCAGATCCCACCAGCCAGCTGATGGTGATTTCCTGCTTCTGGAACAGGCTGGAGCGATTGGTTTGTAATCCAATTGAATTTTGGCCAGAACGCAGCCCGGGAGACTCACTACTGAACCATTTCACTTTGACAGCTGGCAACGATTTGTGGACCACAGGAACGCCTGCTGAGCTCTGCTCAGAGGTGGATGCAGGCTTCCACAGAGCTTGCCAATGTGAGAGACACCTGCTCCTGCCTCCCAGCTCCCACCTGGAGATAAAATCATCAGTGTCGCTTGCGACAGAAATTTTCCTATCACTTGTGAAATGCAGGAGCCCCTGGCATATAAACCACCCCTCCTCCTTTTTTCTTTCTCTATTTTGATCATTGTAGAAAATAATTTTATAAAAGCCTGATTTTGTTTCAAGGACTAAGTTAAGTTCAGAGTCTTGCTCCAGATCAAGGCATGGACATGAAATCAATTAAATAATGCAGTGCCATATCTACAAAATCCTCGTTATCAGATTTCACATACAATATGCTGTTATCACAATAGACAGTTCCTCCTCCCAGCATTGTAAGTGGGAGACTTGCCGTTAGCATCAATAGGAAGTGCACTGAATACCGAAGAAATAAAATAGCAACCTGGCAAAATAAGGATCAGGCATTACAAAGACTGCAATGGTATAAATAAACACCCACATCTTGAAAAATTAATGCTCCAAAAGCTCTGTTTTATTGGGATATCAGAGAGACAAGCTGACACAGTGTTTCAAAGAGCTTATGCTGCAGCAGCTGTGCACGTAATGTGCCCTCTGTGTTCGGTCCACGTGGGAGCAGGAGGACCAGGTTTCACAACACAGACACAAACCATCGCTCCTCCTTGGCACACACAGCTTCTCGCCTGTGATGGAGGCATGGGATGGAGAAGGAAAACAAGCCCAATGAGTGATCACAGTGGGAGAGAAATAACAAAAGCTGGAAGCGTATTTCCTATTTGGTACCACTATCTCAGATTGCAGTGGCAATCAATGAGTGATTAATGCAAGGGAATATTATTGTGCTCCTTGTAAAATTACTTCATCTAGCTGCATTAAAGTAAATTCATAAATAAAAATGGGGGAATGGAATATATCTATTGTGCTAGCCCTGATAAATATTTTAAATGCAATGCTTGCCATCTTTGCATTTACTTTATTACTTGGAAAGCTCAGTACCTTTAAGAGTAAAGTTGCTGAATTCAACTGAAAGTTAAACTCTTGGCAGGTAACAGATAAATCAGCTCACTGACTCTCATATTACCTTATTTGTAATCCACTGGTGCCTCTGCAATGCTATGCAGTGTATTTTGTATAAAGAAATAAACCATCTATACTTTTCAATCAGGTACTCAAATTAATTCAACCATTTGAATACAAGAGTTTCTAATAACAGCCTGTCCTTCAAAAAAAAAAATCCCAAATATAGTCTACACTGTCAAATCATGTATGTCTGCTTAAAACAGCCTCCAGACCTACATCTCTGATCACATCACACTGTCTGCCTTTGCATCCTGGGGAAGATGGGCCTTGCAATGTGCACAAAGAGTTGGGGAAGGCAAGTAAATTCCCAGTTTCAGGAGCCCTCTGTGGGAAAGATGGAAACAAAAGATTCAACTTGTTTGTCCTGGGGCAAGCCTCACCTCAGTTTGGTTCTGCTCAGCTGAAATAAATGTGTGTGGCAGTGGCCAACATGAAGCCTTTCCCCAGGGTAGTGGAGCACCGAACTTTTAGGGCGTTGTGTCCTCTGTCACCTGACAATTCCACGCAAGTCAGCTGGGCGCTGGCTTCCAAGGCTGGCAGTCTTCCTTCGATGAAGTCCAGCCTCTGTTCCTAATCACACAAGTGCTCTGAAATCTTCAGGGAGTGAGAAAACATCCTGTAAACACTTGTTCCTTGGGGATCTATTCTCAAAACCCAAGTCCTGTTGCCACACAGCTTCTACATCACTCTCTCTTGCCACCCAGCTTTGTTACTCTAACATCACTGTGCATTTGAGGATTTGGCCCTGGCATGACTGAGGATGTAGAAGAAAGATCAGAGGTTAATCAGAGGTTAGTGAGGGAGGAAAAAGAAGTGGCTTGAGGTAAAAATGGGGCTAACATTTCCCCAGACCAGCCCTTGTCACAGTCCCTCCATTGGCAAGAGCACTTTCAGGAAACACTGTTATTCTTATTATGTCATGAAGAAAATCACCAGACAAAGATCACAGGGCAGGGCTCTCAGAACTCATCTCCTTTTGGCTTCCCCCTTCTTTAGGAAAAAAATTTAGGGGAATGAAAAATGCCTCCTGAATTCAGGGAATCCCTCACTTCTTTTGAGATACTCATGTTTACAGCGTTGGGTTTTTTAAAGTCTAAGAAATTGTCAGGCTCCAAAGTTGGAATTTTATATATCTTGGAGTAAGGCCACATTGTTTCCCCTGGCTTCTGCAGTCTTCACTTTGCCCTGCAAATCCTGCTGAGTGAATTACAATGTTTATTGCTCTGTCTTGCAGTATTTTCTTCCCACTTATCTGAACAATCTGCAAGAAAACCTGTCAGTAGTGGTCTCTTCTGTCCTATGTGGCTGAACGATCAGTCCATCACTTCATCCCACCAAGCACCAAGCCGAAACCACACCGTCCATCCCTCTGGACAGACACCACCACAGCTCTGGTGCAGCACACAGGGGCAGCTGGTCCCTCTGAAGCTGCAGCAGCATTCTAATGAAGACAGGAAACCTAGGGATGGAGTTTGAGCACTCTGGTCTGAATGAATCATTTCAGGACACACAGAAGTGGCACCGAGGAGCAGGGAACCAATTCTGTGGCCCCACATGGTTCACAGCAGAAGGGAGTGCAGGGACTTTATTCAGAGCACTCAGTAGTGCACCAGGTTCAACCAAGGAGTCTCCAGGTCCTGGCAGCTCTTCTTCTTGTACTACCAAGGTGGCAAGGCAGTACAGCACTGTGATTCATCCTGCTGCAGGATGCTGCATCTTCTCAAGGCCTTGTGCTGTCACACAAAGAAAACCAGGAGGAGGAAGTTTGTCTTCTGGGATCTTCCGCTAGTGTTGCCCTGTAGTCCTCTACAGGAAGACTGCAAAGATGAACATTCACCTTTACTGGTGTTTCCAGAGATACCTGTACAACTGTTAATTTTCTTGGAGAAAAAAATAGATTTGACAATGTAATTTGATTCTAGTGAAATTTTAGAGGCAATTAAGGGTTTGCTTTTTGGCTTTTTTTCAATTCCTCTCTAGTAGAGACCAGCAGCTACAAAGACACTTTCATATTATCCACTATACTTCCTAGAATGACAGAAGAATTAAGTTGGAAAAGACCTCCAAGATCACCAAGTCCAACCTTTGACTAATAACCACCTTGTCAACTAAACCATAGCACTAACTGCCATATCCAGTCATTTCTTGAACACCTACAGCAGTGGTGCCTCCACTACTTCCCTGGGCAGCCCATTCCAATGCTTAACAACCCTTTCCATGGAGTTCTTCCTGCTGTCCAACCTGAATCTCCCTTGGCACAGCTTGAGACTATGCCTTCTTATTCTGTCACTTTTTGCCTGGGAGAAGAGCCTGACCCCACCTGGCTACTCCTACAGGTAGTTGTAGCAATCAGGTCTCCACTGAGCCTCCCTTTATCCAGGCTAAACACCCCTGGCTCCCTCAGCGGTTCCTGGTGTGACTTGCTCTCCAGCAAGCTCCTTCACCAGCCCTGTTGCCCCTCTCTGGACACACTCCAGCACCTCAATGTCCTTCTTGAAGCGAGGGGCCCAGAACTGGACACAGGACTCAAGGTGCAGCCGCATGGGCTGGACTGAGTGCCCTGTTAACAGTACACCCTCAGGGTGCAACATGAACATCTCAGGTGGCAGCTGTCAGGGGCCCAGGGTTGCCCTCGCTCGGGGCTCCCCTCTTTAGCTCATAAATTGCCCTCCCTACTCTCTGCTGACATACCATGGCACACTTGGAGGAGATGCAAGGAAAGCAGAGAATGGAGATGGCACATTTCTCTTCTCTCAAGGACAGCGTATGTTAGAAATATGTCAGGATTTCTGAGTTAAAGCAGCATAATGAGATGTCAGGGAAGGCGAACAGAAGGGGAAAATTAAGGCAACAGATTTCCCTGGGAAACTCTGTTTTACAGAAAAATCATTGGAGGAAAATGCTATTCTGATTAACATTAATTTGTCCCTCTTTTTTTTTTTTAATTTATTTTTTTTAATTTAATCTCTGAGGCAGGCTATTGGGCAGAACAGAGACCAGGGAAATGGCAGCCCCGTCGCTGAGCCAGCGCTGCAGCAGAGCTGATGGAGTATCTGGGTCAGCGTGCAGCAATTCTTCGCAGATGACTGAGATCTACAGAGCCGAAGGCCAGCCTTGGCAGTAGAGCCAAGGGCTCCTTTTGTCACTGAAGGGATGTAAAATCTGCTCCCCCTTTCAAGTAGCATTTGCAGGAGGGAACCCCATGCTGCAGCCTCCATCAGCTGGAACTAACGCCCGTCGGCTCCACTCACCCATCCCTGCTCAGCAGAACACAGGCTGGGAAATCTGCGTTGCCATGGGATTCGGCTACAAAAGGCCAAAAGATGTGGATGTCAACCAAGTATCTAGATATACAGGGAGGGTATTTTCCACTCTAAAACTAAAACTGATGTGGAAGCTCTTCTCTAAGAAACATTTTGCTTTCTCACTCACGAGAGCACTGTTACCCAGAGACAATTTCATGTCTTTTAAATGTCCTCACTTAGCTTTGAAGATCTTTGTGTTTCAGGCAGGTTTTAGGAAAAGCTCATGCATTCAAATATTTGGCTACTTTTTCCAAAGTAGCCTAGGCCTAATGAGAGGAATTACCTTTGCTGACAGTTGTAGTGCCCTCAGAAGAGATACTTCGGAGACCAGCACGCTGCCCACTGGGCATACACAGATCATGTATCATGGGATCTTTCTCCTTTCTGCTTCTGTGCCTCAACCCACTGGGACAGGAGCATGAAAGGATAAGTGCTCTCCTTATATATCATCCCTGATCATCAGTAAGACTGACAGCTGTCTCTCAAGATTTGTGCTAAACCCTTTATTAGAGGTTGATTCACACAGCCATAACCTTCAAAGTCAAATGGTACTGTTAGATCATCCTGTCAGGTAGCACAGGCCATCAGGATTTGTGCTGATTTATGTTTTGTTGAAACATGGCCTTCAAAAAAGGATAGTCCTCTCTTGATTTGATAGCCATAGAAGAGGGAAGATCTGTTATTTCCCTGTACTGACCAAAGTTTAGACAAAGTCATTCAGGAGTTTTTTTTCTCAGATGTTGAGAGCACCAGGAGTATTTTTATGATGATCTTGATTCCTGGAAGAATACATCAAATTTTGTGCTCAGGACCTAAACTGGTAAAATGTGTTACCAACCAGCTAAGTAACCTGCCTTCCCACTCAGTGTTTAAAGACACAATATGGATGAAGTGCTTGATTTTCAGCAGTTATATTGAGGAAAGGTCAAGGCCAGAAGAACTGTTTGTGTTTCTAGAATAAAGGCAGCTGCTTCTGCATATGCTTGAAAGGAGGGTAGATATTAACACAATGAATTTGAGGCAGTAGCTATTTACTACTGGACTTTTGGATGACAGCTACCACATTATAGGTATTTATCTAATAGTATTCATCCTGATACTGGTATGCTTTGTCAGAACTAGTCAGCCTAATGCAGGTCACTCCTTTGTTTCTGCCATAGCAGAACTTGCTAGAACAGCATTTTTTATTATGAACATTTCTGCTTAAATCCTTCATGTTCTGTTGCTGGATAATTTCCTCTTCACACTGACAATACAGGGCAAAAGACAAAAAGATCTGGAGCAGAGAACACTTAATTTAGTGAGTAAATAGTATTGTAGTATTTTTATGTGGACACATAGAGGTACAGCATTTGACAAGGCATAAGGATTCACACCAAACTCAGACCTGTTCATGTACTTTTGCCTTGGTCCATAGAGATGACCTCATAAATTAAGTGCAGGGATGGTTGTTCAGTCTGAATGATGCAGAGACATGTTCTGAACAGCACACAATGTGCATTTAATTGTATTTATTTAGTGGCCATGGTTGCAGAGATGTGACTTCTGCACTTTTTTCACATTGTACACATGCTACATTGAAAAACTGTCTGTCCATCACTTGCTCTTGCATAGGTATATACTCATGAGGCATTAGCAGAAAATAAGAAGGAAAGAAGGACCTCCTGTAACCTCTGCATCCTGCTAAGGCTTCACACATCTGCTTACTAAGAAAATAAAGGCTATTATATTTCCAGACAGGTTAACTCAGAGTCTTGTAGAGTCAGAAGTATTGCAATCCATGTGGTAAAACTGGTACAAAATGTTGCTAATCAAAGGCTTGGAAAGAAGATGAAGGGAAGAGGGAATGAAGCTGTCATTACCCACTATTTTGACAGTTGAATCTGAACTATTCATAGTAACACCAACTGTATCTATCCAATTGCAGTAATGAGTGATAGCTCACTACTCAACAATTAGGTTTTCCTTCCCCACCTCTGAAATTAAGGTCATAACCTTTTCTATTTACTTTTGGGATGTGGTAAATTAGAGCTTTGGCTTCATTACAAAAATTAATTAAAATAGTCACACAATGGCACCATTCATGGCTGTGCTTGTCCCTCCCTGCAGTGTGTCCTCATGTCAGCTCTCTTTGGTTTTAGTCCCAAATTCCAGTATGTGCTAGTCTGCCTGTATTATCTGGATCAGTAGACTTTCTTTTCTAGATTTTTCTTTTTGTCCATCTTCGTTGATTCATTGGAAAGTCTCCTCTTGTTTTTAATCCTTCTGTTTCTTTTTTTCTTCTTTTAAGAAACTGTACACTAGCAGGCTCTCAGCATGATCTGATGTCCCCAAAATGCTTTCTGGCCACAGAGTTTGCAGTAGAACTTTGACTCACAGCAGAGATCTCTGCCTAACATTTTTTCCTGACTGACATCCCATGTGTCTAGGTCTGGAGAAGAGGATTAGTGTGACTATTCCCCCAGTGACTATTCCCCAGTCACACAGAGTTGGGAGTCTGCCCATTGAAATAATTTTTTTTTCTAAGCCATTTCTTTGTGAATGTAGTGCTTGTTTTAAAAACTGGATTTATGAACTGGAAAAAAATAATATTTTCTTTTGTAGGAGAAAGTGTTGCATTATGTTTCACATGACCATGTCCTGAGGTGGTTCAGCATACTGAGTTCTGTGCATACCAATAAATGCAGATCTTAGAGATTTCAGGAATAGTGATTTACTAAAAATTATTGCTTGATGGGAAGTACAGAAGAGCTCAGATTCATTTATGTAGCACCTAAAGGGAGAAATGGCTGACAAAGGCTTGGACTAATATATGTGCTGGTGATAGAGCCCAACAGGCAACTTTGATACATACATGTAATTAACTGAAGTCAAAGTTGATGTTGCTCTGAAGACGAGAACATGAGATATTTGCAAAAGTGACACTTACTATAAGCTTTATTTCTTCAGAGCATTGAAGCATGTATGTAACTGCAAGTATAATGTGATTTTTTTTTTTTTAACTTACTGCATGACTACACAGGTGCACTCAGGAAATTTTATCGAAGTTAATTTAGGGCATGACTTCAAGATGCGTCAGCTGGACAGCTTTAAAATGTAAAAGTGAGGCCTGGTTTTGTGGAGTGAATATGTCCATGCCAGAACCTGATACAAGGTAATGAAGCCAGTTTGAACAAGGGTTCAGATCAACAGTACTGTTTCCAAACCTGTGTTGGCTGCAGATGAGAAACAGAAGGTATTTACTGGGGAATGAGCATGGGAAGGGTTATACAAGCTGCCCCTTCTTTGTGAAACACAGAGGTAGGGTCCTCCTCTGACCCAAAATAATCTTTCCTTGTGGGCTTAGTTTTCGGCCAAATCAGGTCCCTGTGTGACCCATCCCATGGTGGATGTGCCGGAGTGGGTGCTGGTGACGCGGGATGGCGCAGGAAGGAGGCCACGGGTGGGAGGTGACTGTGGAAATACACAGTTGGTGCTACTGTGGACTTGCATGGGATCAAAGTGCCCACATAACCCTGGCCACGGGACCCCCTTGGCCATTTACTGAGGTTGATCACAGAGGAGTCTTAAAAGCAGCATTGCTTGGAAGGAGGCGATAGACCTGAGCTCCTTTTCCCAATCTACCAGCCTCAGATGGCACATGTGAGCAAGGACATCCCACCCTCCCACTACTGAAAAATGTGGCCTCTCTGCAAAGCCCTTGATAGAACACACAAACACCAATTTTCAGGTTTTGTGCCCTGTGCACGGAGATACCTGGGGGCAGGACTTTTTTTCCCTGTTTGTTAGTGAGGGGGAAATGGAAGACAAGTTTAGTCCCTTAAAAATAATCATCTTGTCCTCTATGTGCACTGCATAAATGACACCCCGTGTCGAACTTTGCTGAAAATGCTTTTTTTTTCCTTCTGAGAAAAGCTGAAAATGAGACCGCATTGATATTTTGCTGCAGAGTTGTTGCCTGTAGGTAGGCTTTAGATGGAGCTGTTCTATGGAAATCAATCCTGGTAAAGCAATAACAGCTGTTATTTTGCCAGCACGCAGCAAGCAGAAACAATTGCAGAGGTACCCCGACTACAGCAATGCTACTTGGTAATTTAAAAACAATGCAAGACATAAAATAACCTGGATAAAGCTGGGGAACCACAGCATTGTTATTTTTCCTGTTCTGAAACCCCGGACTGTAAACACACACTCAGGAAAAAAAGGGAATTCTGCTTCGCCTCTATGTATGGCCAGTGAATCATATAATATTTATAATGCTGTTGGGACAGCTGTGTGAAATGGATTCTGTTTGGTTTGCTCCATTTTTTATCAATTCCTTTCATCATCTTTCTGGCTGTGTTGCCTGCTATCCTACCTCTCTGCTCAATTAGGCACTGCGAAGTGAGCTCATCTGCTCCCATGGACCAAGCAGGATTGTACCCTGTGAGCACCTTGGGGACTGGAGGGATGTGAGAGACTCACCTCTTAGAAGCTCTTGAGCTCTTTTTCTTAATCTATAAATAGGAAAACACCGTCATCTTTTAAAATATAAATCATTATTAGAAAGCCTCGAATGGGGACAAAATATACTGGTTTCAGAAAAACGAAAGTATTAATTTGCTTCTCAAGTTTATTGATATATTTTATGAAGGCTCAAGGATGAAAGATTCTGTGGCAATATAATGGAGTATTATAATATTAATTTGCATCAATTTCTTAAAGAGATAATTCAATTAAATAGTTCAGCCTTTAGCAACCTATTCTTTTAAAATCATATCTCTTTTTGAACTGTCAACCACTTGAAGGAACAGCCCTTGATTCTTTCTTGATTGTATGCTAGATGAGGCAATTTTTCCTTGGGGAATAACATTAGCTAAATTAGAAACACTGTAATTTAAAGGTGATTAAGTACCTTTTGTGATTGTTGTTCTACGGCTTCAATCTGATAACACTTAAGTGCATGTGTAATCTAGTCTTCCACAAGGCTACTCTCATTCATAAGTGGGCTTAAAGCCTTATAAGATCAGGACCTAAATAAGTACCACAGTTAAACCTTTTATGGCACATTGACAGAGCATGTATTTGTTCTGATTGCAATGACATTTCACACTTGTGCTGGGTGCCTAAACAGTAGGAATGCTTTTAAAAATTGTGTTTTTCATTTTACAGAAGGAGAAAGCAAGGAACAGGAATGTGAATGGATACATTCTGGTCATAAAGCAAGTCTGCTGGAACACCTGGGAACACACTGTGGACTCCTGACCCTCACACATTTGTGTCCGGCTTCATTCCAGCTGTACTTTGTGCCTTGGTGCTCAGCATGGGAGGAGCAGCAGGAACCATCCAGGCCAGGCAAAGTGACCAAGTCATTGCTCAACCTGCCCACTGATGTCTGGAGAAATTCTTTGCTAACCATTAGCCTTCTTGGGGTTTCAGTGGAATTTTTGTCAGCAGAGCACCCAATGTGTTGAAGGATGTCAGAACATGGGCTACTATTGTACCGTTGACAAATTTAGGGTTGACATCTGTTGGGGGCTGCTGAGCAAGATGTACTCAGCTGACCCACTGTCAAGAAGTGGTGCTGGCATTTGTCCATGCACCAGGATATTTTACAGAATGTCATCACTTGGTAATGAAATGCTCCCTGGTAACGATGGCTCACGAACACAGAAATAGCCTTTGCCCATAATAAAGTTTTGCAAATAATGCTTGCAGGAAGTGATTTGCTAGGAATCAATCAAGCAGATCCCAGAAATAATGTGGCAGATGGTAACCTGACATTACTGCAACATCACCAAACTACTTCTTAGTCGCACTTTAAACAACCATTTGGACTCAGGTCTTTAAAGAAAAATGTTCACTCTCACTCTACAGCTGGTTGAAGCTGAATTGTCACCCCACAGAAAATTCTATCCTTATTAGTCACTAAAAGGCAGAATAAAATTAAAAGTCTTAAATGTCCTTCAATGCAAAAGAAAAAAAAATCAGTTCTCAAGACTCTATTTTGATGGCTTCAGGCTATGTGCCCTTTCTTTATTTTTAGCTGTGTTAGGCTACAAACAAAAATTTTAAAATATAAAATTAACACAATCTTTGTTCTAAGTGATATATACAAAGAAAATTTAACAAAATAGATTTGATAAAGAAAATGCTGGAAAGAACAAACTCCTTCCTCTTTGCATTTTGATTTTTTGTCCTATGAACATAAAAATTTGTTGAAATCATCATGTCTCCATTTTTCATGCCCTAGCACCTTCTGACAGAAAAATATTCCACCTGAACAGTTTTGATTAGGTCTCTCTAGGTTGTGACCAGGTACACTTGAGTTACAGTGGTTTAAAAAGTTACTCATCATAACCAGTGAGGTGCACTTTCTTATTTGCAGGGTAAAACCCATTTTCTTACATTGTATGCCTAACCTACTTGTTATAACTGATTAAGATGTGAAATTATTACTTCGTTTTTCTGTTGTATACCTGAATATTCTTTCATCACTGTATGAGAGTTGTTGAATGCTACAGAGCAGGCAGCCCTGATATATTTAATAAAATATCAATGCAGTCCTTAAACAACAGCCTGTCTTACAGAAAGAGATTTTTCACCCTCCTCTCCCATGTGCATCATTGCACTCTGAAACCTTTCCAGAAATAAGGTTAGCCAAGCCACTGTTTGCACTAAAACAAGGATCATCCCAGAAATGGGGTGGCTGAAGAAAGCAAAGTAGGCCACCAACTTTCCCCGCCGGACTGCTGGCTGTGACTCTGTCCCAGAGGAACGCCGTCACGCTGGTTATGCCACAGCACCTGAAGCTCGGCATGAGATGAGCAGGTGTCATTATCACAAGCCGCTGGGGACACTTACTGGGCTCGTCCGTGGGAGTGAGGGTCATGCAGAGCTCCAAATGAATCGCCCGGTCAGACCCATGCGGGTCAAAGCAGAGGAAAATTTCTGCTGCAGCCTGTGCTGTCATGGCCCTGCTGGAGACAGGGCACCTGTCCAGCCTTTTCCCTCAGAGATAAATGAACACGGAAGATGCAATCCCTCATATGCACCTACCTAAGTACTGCCTGAAATGAAGCAAAATGCACTGGCACAGACACTGGCTCTTCTCGGGCAAAGTTTGTAGGATAAATTTTAATAACTCGAATTCCTCAATTTCCATCTCAGCCATGGCTCTTCACACACCACTGTGCGTATGCATAGAAAGACAGACCCCTTGCACCTCTTTCAAGATCTGAGGCTTATTTTTCCATACATACACGTTCCTGGTTCTACAGCAGTTTGTTACTAAAACACGGGGCAACAGAGCCCGTCTCCCCGGGCGTGCGACTTCCCTGGGGGAGCAGCAGCTGGACCTTTGGAGCTCGGCACCCCAAACCATCCGGGCAGTGCTGCATTTACACCGA
Source organism: Machaerirhynchus nigripectus (assembly GCA_013397975.1). Taxonomy (NCBI): domain Eukaryota; kingdom Metazoa; phylum Chordata; class Aves; order Passeriformes; family Dicruridae; genus Machaerirhynchus; species Machaerirhynchus nigripectus. The sequence continues at coordinate 547 of VZRQ01007577.1, read as the reverse complement.
CGGCGAGTCTCGGGCCCCTCGGTGTGCTCGGCGTGTGCTGCCACGTGCCGGTGTCACACACGTGCAGGCTGTGAGCCACCGCCTGTCTGCCTGCAGAAAAAGAGGATCTCGACCACAATGTTTTGCAAAATCTGGCGAAATGTGAAAACTGAATTACTTTAAACCCCCACGTTTTATACAACCCACTCTCACAGTGTTGCCTATCGTCTGGCATTTGTGGGAGAGGATGAATGAGCAGCCAGCCCCACAGCTGCTGCGGGCTGTACTCCCCAGGCTGTAGCTTTGCTGAGGGCTCGCCACTCGGTACCGGGGGGCTCAGGCAGACGCTTGTCACCAGGAACAGCCGAACTTCGGCCATTTCGGCGAATGTCAACAGAAAAACCAGTTTCTTCACCGAATGCTAAACATGCAAGTCAGCTCCTGCCCTGAAAGACGGGACCAAGACCAAGACCGGCGGAGTCCTCGGGGCCGCCCCGTCGGCAGCGGGGCGCGAACCCGTGGCCCTCGACCCACCGGCCGCGCGGGGCCAATCGGCGGCCGCGCTGGT